>OY757019.1:78920384-79120775 GCA_963580285.1 Lucinisca nassula | reverse complement strand
CTTTACATGTCGTTAAATATGTTCTATAAAAGGGTTATCCTTTGGAAGCAAGGAATACACCGCAGAACTGAAAAATATGAAGTGTACATGTTTTCTGGGCCAGACTAGCTAGTTTCGGCCAATTAGGCCTCATCAGTGACCCTCAAGTATTTTCAAAATTCCACAATGGAATCAATGATCCCAAAGGACAAGAAAATATAAACTACATTATGATGTAGGGCAGGGAGACTTTTTACGGCCGCCACACACTCCCAGACATCAGCTGCAGTGGCGTTAAATATGTTCTATAAAAGGGTTATCCTTTGGAAGCAAGGAATACACCGCAGAACTGGAAAATATGAAGTGTTTTTTGTACACTATTTTAAGAGGGTAAGCACATTTAGCCATAAAACTATTCTACCATGAGACATGAGTAAAACTTATTTATCTAAGAATGATATAAACAATACGTACAACACATAAAACAATATATACATAAATGTACATTATAATAATGTTGGATTGATTTTGAGGAAGAAATATCGATGGCGCAGACAGCTGGTCTAGAAATCATCTTAATGGGTGACTTCAATATAGAGTTTCGCTCGTGGACCAATAATAAATGGTTAAACCTAAAACAGCTTTTCGACCTATCACAAATAGTTCAACAACCCACTCGTGTAACCTAAAAATCATCTACTTTAATTGATCATGCATACACTTCCAACCCCGAAAATATTATAGAATGCTTCGTCCCAGTCTATTCTATAAGTGATCACTTTCCTGTGAGCTTCACAAGAAAGATTAACAGCAAAATACCAAAATTTAAACATGTTTTAAAGTCATGTCGCTGCCATAAAAGTGTACATGTTTTCTGGGCCAGACTAGCTAGTTTCGGCCAATCAGGCCTCATCAGTGACCCTTAAACCCACTTATATTCAACCTGACGTATGCGGCCTTTCTATAATAAGACGCCAGTTTATGGTAAAAATATAATGTACAAAATATTGACAACCTACGTCATAGGAGCGACAGGCTGCTATTTTTATTCGATAAATGCCACAAAATACACCGTCCTTTGGCTAGATGCCACCTGAGCAGGGACAACCATCCCCTGTGCAGGTTAAAGATTATTGTGTCTGCAGGCTTTCATCCTGCAAAATCTGGAGTGTATGCTATGTAAATCTGCGCGAGTAATCGTCAAATGTGACCTATCATAGTGCTAGTAGAAAGAACGAACGACGAAAGAAAGAAAGAATGAAAGAAAAGTGCTCGCTGGATAGACCTATATCCGATTTGCTTACCGAGTAGCAGAAGCGTACGAGGACGTGGACAAGTCCGTGAAATGAACACCCCCTTAAACACCAATTTATATAGAGAAAAGTTGGGTTTACGGGGGTATTCATTATTTTTCTTATTTCTGCTCCAATACATAGGTTGTGGGTACTCGTTAGAACCGCCTCAATGAGGCGGTTCTAACGAGCACCGACAACCTATATTTGCAGTGTAAATAAGAAAAATATAACGGATTTTCATAAAAATGTAGCCCTTTTGGAGATGTGAAAAAAAAATGCTCTATTTCGCACAGATGTACTATCGTAATCATTGCCGGCCTCAGTGGCTCAGTCGGATGCGCGTCTGACTGGTGATCAGGAGGACGCGGGTTCGACTCCCGCCGGGGTCGGCAACATTCTTTCGTGGAGATTGATCATGAAATCTTTTCTACGGTCATTCTCTCCCTTCCGCTGATTCAAAAAGGGCAGTTGTCAGTTTCTGGCGAAAGAATGTGCACTGTACTGGTTAACCGCTTACGTATAAGCCTGCCCAGGAAAGTGTTGATAGGTAAACTGACCGGCTCAAAAATGACCTAAATAGTGTTGACTGGGCCGTAAAACTCCAATACAAACAAAAAACTATCGTAATCATTACGCAAACACGCCTATACAAATACATTGCCACCTTTATCGCCGAAAAATGAAATTGTTATGATGAAAAATTGTGGTTTTTTTCTTATTTCTGCTCGAAATATAGATTGTGGGCACTCGTTAGAACCGCCTCATCGATGCGGTTCTAACGAGTACCCACAATCTATATTTTAGAGCAGAAATAAGAAAAAAAAGGTATACCCCCGGATACCCCATTTTTACTATATAAAAGTGGTGTTCAAGGGGGTCAAAATTATATAGGCATGTCTTCGTGATAGATGACGCAGTAACTACTCAAGAAGAACCCAAAAGCGAAATGTTGGTAACAGTATTTGGACTCCGAAATATTTCATACGTCAAACTATTGCTGAATGATCACTGACAGCAACGGCCCCGCCAATTTGGGGCTTGAAGACATAAATGGGCTGCATGATGCTGCCACGCCGAACTGAATCCGACCGCACACGAGTACTGGTAAACCGCTTAGAGGATCTAATATGTTCTAGAAAGGGTTATCATTTGGAAGCAAGACTAAACCACAGAACTGGAAAATATGGAGTGTTTATGTTTTCTGGGCCAGACTAGCTAGTTTCTGCCATTTATGGCTCATCAGTGACCCTCAAATATTTTCAAAATTCCACAATGGAATCAATGATCCCAGGCCAAGCGCTGCGAGTCTATGCTTATAAACCTATTGGTTTCATTTGGCGACAGGGCTTGAGATGTCATTTCATCTCAATGTCAGGTAAAAGTCCGACGAAATTGGGAGCAACGTCTCCAAAATGACCTTTATAGTGTTGACGGGGACGTTAAACCTCAAATCAAACATACAAACAAAACCACTGACCGCAAAGAAAATATTACAGGCTACTGCATTTTCACCTCTGATACAAATTGCTGTTTTAAACGGTAGATGTGTGTCTTGTAGTTTCTTTAAATACGTGCTTCTGAAAAACAAAAGCTAACAAAAATGAGAAAAGTGCGTCCGAAAAAGGGCCAACACCATGTCCATCTGTTGCATGACAGAAATTCAGCCCACAGATCGTTAACTGTAGGACAATTTTTAAGTCTGAAAAAAAAAATCAATGTACATCCCTACATCATGGCCCCGTGGGATTTTTGTCCTTCCGAAATTGAAAACCAAAAAAAAAAAAAAAAAAAAAAACCTGAAGCAGAGACAGGTCCAAACGTTAGTTTCCAGGTTTGAATGGTCGGTTGGAATAATTGCGCACTGCTTATGTGGTTGCATTTAAGCCCGAAAATATTTCTAAAGCTAAAATAAACCATTTATTTGCAGATTTTCATAAAAAATGATACGCTCCTAGAATTTTTCATTAGAGCGACCATGTTTTTTTCGACGTCTCTGTGACACGATGACGTCAGAAACATTGCACTCTTTGACGTCACTTTAGGCTCCACGTGTGCGCGCCATTGAATGTAGCTTAACATTCCAAACTGTCTACGTCATCTCATTACGATAACAAGTCCGTGAAACGAAGACACCCCCCCCCCCCTTAAACCCCACTTTATACAGAGAAAAGTGGGGTTTATGGGGGTATACACTATCTGCTTTATTTTTGCTCAAAAACATAGTTTAAAGGTACTCGACAGAACCACCTCATTGAGGCGGTTCTAAGGAGCACCCACTATCTATGTTGAAAGCAGAAATACTTAAGATGTTATCATTTTTACCTAATATTTATCATTTTCTGACACCATGTTGGATGCCATTATTTCTTACGGACATGTTTTCCTAATGTTTTAGTGAAATTTGCTAAATTATTGCAAAGACCCTTGAGTTTTGGAATGCGGTATAAACTAAATACAAGTCGGTTCGCCGAAGCTCGCCCCTGTAAAATTTATTAAATTTCAAGTGGTGTTAGTGATGGAGAAAGATAATCTGTTAGCTTCTATAATATCACCACGTATCACTAGGAACATTGATAGGAATGTTAAGTGTTCAAATTGGAAAAAAAGGAGACAAAATTTAGGGGTAAACCTACTGAAAAGATAAACTGTCTCAAAATTAACGGCCAGACCATAACTAATGATAGAGAGAAAGCAGACGCCCTTGCCAACCCCTACCATAATATGTCGAAAACTTCCAACCAAGATCCTGCCTTCCAAACAATGAAAGAGACCGAGGAGAGAACCTTCAACCAATCTCTCCCTGACCTCTTCAACGATGACCGAAGAAGCAGTAACCTGAACTGCGACTTCACCCTATTTGAACTTAATGAGGCTCTGCAGAGTAAACGCAGCACAGCTCCAGGAGCGGACAAAATTCATTATGAAATGCTGAAACAGCTCCCACCAGATAGCAACAAAAACTCTTAGACCTCATAAACACTTCCCGGCGTAGAGGAGAAGTCCACACACAATGGAAACTAGCCCCAACAATCCCAATAAAAAAAACACTCAAGGATAAGCTGGATCCACAATCATATCGACCCATCTCCTTCACCTCATGCACATGTAAAACTATGGAAACCATGATCGCCAAAAGCCTCTCCCACTACCTAGAAGCTAATAATATCATCTCAGACAACCAATCAGGCTTCAGGCCTAACAGATCTACAACAGATCAACTTGTCCGACTGGAATCAGAAATAAACATGACTTTCATGGAACACAAAATCTTAGTAGCGGTAGCCCTCGATGTTGAAAAGGCCTTTGACCTCATGTGGTCAACCGGCTCCATAACCAAACTTAAGGAATACGGAATAAGCGGAAACATGCTAAAAGTGGATCCATAGCTTTCTCAAGGATAGAAAAATTCAAACCCGAGTTGGGGACAATACCTCAGAGGAACTAATCCTGGAAAACGGCTGCCCCCAAGGCTCAGTACTAAGTCCCATACTCTTTAACGTAATTGTTTACACCCTTCACGAGGCCCTGAAACCACATAATAATATAGGCCTGTCACAGTTTGCCGAGGATAGCGCCGTGTGGGGGAAACGCTCTACTCTAGAACTGGCGGTCAAACACCTACAATCAGTTCTAAGAGAAATCGAAACCTGGGCACTTAGATGCTGATTCAAAGTATCAAACCTAAAGACTAAAGCAATCATATTCAGCAAACGACGAAATCTGAAGACCACTCAAAACACACTATACCTCTTTGGTAGGAAAATAGAATGGGCCCAGAACATCAAATTTCTGGGCATGATCCTCGACAAACATCTGACTTGGAGAGATCACATAAAAGATCTCAAAGAAAGATGTGAAAAAGACCTGAACCTTCTACGAGTAGTGTCAGGTACCACCTTTGGAGCTGATAAAAAGACACTCCTGATCCTATACAAAGCCCTTATTCTTAGTAAGCTAGACTATGGAGCCCAGTCTTACAACTCCGCGTCAGAGAATATCCTTAAAACTCTGAACATCATTAAAAACCACGCCCTCAGGATAGCAACAAGAGCATACCGATCTACCCCAATCAACGCACTAGAGGTAGAAGGTGGACTTAAACCACTACATCTACGAAGGGAAGAACTCATACTAATATACTGGGCTAGATCCTCCCCACTTGGCAAATCCCTCAAAGTGAATGATCTATTAACAGATCATGGTTGCTATTCATGTATATAGGAGAGCCAAGAACTACAACCCATATTGTACGAAAGTCCGTGCCCTCCTGAAAGAGCACAACATACCCGATAAGATCCAGGCACCCAAGTACAGATCCAAATGGGATTTCAAACACAACACACCCTCCTGTTACCTCCATCAGGTCCTGGGGATGAAAGAAGAAAATACAAATGAACACATGAAAAATAAAAGCCTCTCTTATGCTCGCACCAGCCATGCCGGGAAAACTCTAATCTACACAAATGGCAGTAAGGACCCCTCAACAGGAAAAACCGGCGCCGCATTCGTTGTCCCAGAGAGAAATCTTCACGTACCGATTAAAACAAACCAACACCTCTCAGTACACAACTGAACTGATTGCCATTCACTGGGCCATCTCATGGGCCATCACAGTTAAGACACCCAAAGCCACAGTACTCACGGACAGCCTTAGCGCTATCCAGGCCCTACAGTCAGGAAAATCCAAAACACGACCTGACCAAATTGACTCAATCCTGTCTAAACTAGATAAGGCAAAAAGAGAAGGGCAAGACATTGAAATCGACTGGATCCCATCCCACGTCGGCATCCCCGGTAATGAGGCGGCCGACGAAACAGCCAGATTAGCACTAGATATAGGTATTAAAGATTATACTCTCCCTTCAAAACGGGAGATCTATACAATCATAGACACCGCCATAACGAGAAAATGGCTAGCTCTATGGGATAGAAACCCATCCAACACCGGGAGGTATTACCAACTCCTCCAGCCCACAGTAGGTAAATCTGCCCACCAACTTAGCAACAACAGAAAATTAGACGTGATGCTCTCCCGTTTGAGATTTAACTATAACGGCCTAAATGCCAACCTCACTCAACTAGGAAACACAACGGGTCTATGCAGAAAATGCAATAACTATGAACTAGAGACAACACAACACATCTTGTTTGAATGTGTAACAAACGCCCATGCACGAGAAGAGATAAAATCTGAAATGTTCAAATTAGGATATGAATCGGTACACCTACAAGATCTCCTCGCTCTCCGCGTAAAACACTGCTCGGCCATAGCCGAGGTGGTTAAGAAATTCCTTAATTAAAGACACAAATTACTGGGAAGTAATATAAGAAAAACAGCTGTTGTTACCAACACACCGCGCTTAGGCAACCATCACCTACCGTCAATCTGCACTTGGACCTGAGACGGGGGCGTCAAAGCGAGACACTGTGGTTGCGACACATTTGCTTTGCACTTATGGGTGCCCCGCCGAGGCTACCCCCCGTCAAAGGACAAACCAATGACCCTCCCATACCTTCAACATCATAACAGACCACGGGCAAGGTTGCATCATAAGAAAATCCCATAGCCCGAAAACTCCCACGGACATGCTTGAACTGCGGCGACAAGCCGATTTGGGACACTGTGGTTGCGGCTCATGTGCTTTGCACTTATGAGTGTTCCGATGAGGTAACATGCCGCTGCAGGACAGGCAGCCCCCATGGGAAGGGTATTCTTCACAATAACAGCGCCACCCGTTAACTTGGTTTTGAACAAGTAACCCTAAGAGCCGGACCGTGCCTTTGTGGGGGGGGGGATTCCCCCTCACAAGCCCGGCCCGGCCCGCCCTGTGCACATAATGGGAAGCCAAAATATGTGACTGATGGCGCGGTCATATTAGCACAAGCGCAATATGCACTAATGACTTTTGTTTGTATTACAGGTACAGGTGGGACCCCGGGGGACAAGAAATTGGACACAACTACACTGATCCGAGCGCACACATGGGGTCCCAAAGCACTAATCCGACTTTTCTATTTCAGGAACGAGAGGAGGCTCGACGGAGAGCGTCAGGACAACATCCTGAGGGCACTTGGGAGAAAGCCCGTACTGGGCTCCCCCTAGGTGCCAACAGAATGAAGTCCCCGGAAGTATGCAAAGCGAAGGCATGAATACTGCCAGAACAGAGCACACAAACGGGGACAGGTCACGGGCTAAATATCTTTATACGCGGGGCAACGGCAATATCCACCATTTGCTAGGTATTTGGAAATAGGAAGTCCCTTAAAAATCCCTTTTGGAAGACCATTTAAAATAAAAATTAGCGGGATTGCAAAACGGCTGATTAGCCTCATCACTGCACGGGTACTAGGACCTTTTGCAATAGCCGTAATTGGCTGGTCTATTAGTCACCCATCCTGGCTCACTTTAGATGCCTGTTCAATATTCAAAAATTTCATGCGTTATCACCCTTTAACAAGCATCGTGACCGAAGGCGTTTTCTTTGCCATGTCAGGGGTGGAGGCAGAGAATAATGGAAGCCAGAACTGATAATGTATGTTAGCTTCTTTCCTCGGCCAGACATTCGAAAACAGGGCTGTGCTCTGACACATTTGGCAGTCGAAATTGGCAACACGTCATCACATACTAGAGCCCGTCTTTGGTCTGATTCCAAAATTCTAAAATCGCTGCAGAACTGTGTTTCTTAGGACAAACGCTGTTCCTTGGGTGCGATTTGTGCCTTCCTCCGATTAAGAGTTCATTATATTCCCATTGGTCAGCTGACACCTGTCAAATTGACAAGTGCCAGCACACTGGAGGCCCTGGGAAGAGCAGTTCATAAACTAATCCCATTTAGCGAGATGGGGGTAGCCCCTATGTGCTTTTAGCACCCGGTTACCTTACAAAATCTATCAAGTCAAAAGAGACCACCATTTGAATTTAAGATGCCGACAATAATGCAGTCTTATATGCATCCAATGTCATGTGGAGACTTTTATATACTCGAAATATTTCAGACTTCGCATTGCAATATCTCGGAAACTAATAATGATAATTTGACCCAGTTTTCAACTTTCACTCAGCTGAAGCAATGTGCTTTTTGTTCATAATGATTTCACTGTCATGGATATAGCATTGCTCCCATAGTGTTATCCGACGAGTAAAAATCAAGTAAATGGTTTTCGCCCAATCCTGATTAACGATTGTCTCGAAATTGTTGTATGTTTGATTTGAGTTTTTAACGTCCCCGTCAACAGTGTATGGGTCATTTTGTAGACGTTGCTTCCAATTTTATGGCACATATCCCGACGATGAGATGAAATGACATCTCAAGCCCTGTCGCCCAATGAAACCAATACGACTCGCATAGCTTTACCTGGGCAGGCAATAAAACCGAGTTCTGCTATTTTCGATTATTTGGTGTATTCTTTGTATACAGGACTTAGATCCTCTAAGCGGTTTACCAGTTCTCGAGTTCGGTTGGTTTCAGCTCTGCACGGAAGCTTAATGCAGCCCATCTATTTCTTCAATCCCCGATGGGCAAGGTATGCTCGGCTCGAAATAATTGAAATTATCTTGAAATGACCGACAAACCAAAACCATCACATTAACAAGGCAGTGCAATATTCATCACGAAAACATGCCTATATAATTTTGACCCCCTTGAACCCCACTTTTATTTAGTAAAACTGGGGTTTACGGGGGGGACATTATTCTGCTTATCTCTGCTCTAGAATATAGATTGTGGGTATTCGTTAAAACCGCCTCAATTTCGAGCAAAATTAAGCAAAATTTTACAATTTTTCTTCATAAAATGTTCGTTTTTTTTTCGGTGGTAAAGATTACAATGTATTTGTATAGGCGTGTTTTCGTAATATGTTCAAAATCTACGTACTGGAGCAAAACTAAGAAAATAAATGAACACTCCTGTAAACCCCAGTTTTTATACACCCGTTTTGTAAAAATGGTCGTATAATGGAATGGTGTCGGCGTCCGTCCGTCTGTAAACGTTTCGTTTCCGGATAACTCCTCCTACAGTTTTCATCCGATCAAACTGAAACTTTGAACGTAGCTAGACCATTGACCTGGTGTAGCGCATGTTGCTTCGAGGTTATTGTCCGCCAAATATTAACAGAGGCATTCCTTTTTAGATTGTTTTTGTAAACTTTTTCGTTTTCAGATAACTCCTCCTACAGTTATCACCCGATCAAGCTGAAACTTGGTAGATAGTACGACCATGATTTGATGTAGCGCATTGCTTTTCGAGGTTAGGGTCCACCAAATATTTACCAAGTTATTCCCCTTTGAATATTTTTGTAAACTTTCATTTCCGGATAACTCCTCATACAGTTTTCATCCGATCAAGCTGAAACTTGGTAGATAGTAAGACCATGACCTGGTGTAGCGCATATCATTTCGAGGTCACGCCCCTCCCCCAAATATTTACAGAGTTATTCCCTTTTGAAATTTTTGTAAACTTTTTCGTTTCCGGATACCTCCTGCTGCAGTTTTCATCTGATCAAGCTGAAACTTTGTAGGTAGTAAAACCATGACTTGATGTGGCGCCTATTCTTTCAAGGTTATAGTCCACCAAATATTTACAGAGTTTGCCGCTTTGAGTATTTCTTTAAATATTTCGCTTCCGTATAACGGTAGCTCGTCCTACAATTAACCTTCGATCAAGTAAAACTTGATATATGGTTAGACCATGGTGTGGAACAGTGCTTACTGTTAGGGCCCCACAATGGCTACAACTATATTGCTGTTGCCCGTGTGTTTTTAACGCCTTAACAAAAAAAAAAAAAAAAAAAAAAAAAAAAAACGCCAGTAACGTCGATCATAACTTCAAAATGATTTGCCCTATTCTCGTGAAACTTCACACACATACTCACCATCACAAGACCATATTCTGACCAAGGACCATACCTATATTGCGTTTGTCCGTGTTTTTGTCTTACCTTAACAAAAAAAAAAGCTTAACCTTAGTCATAACTTCAAAAGTATTTGCCTTTCTCTCATGAAAATTCATTCAAATACTTACCATCACAAGACCTACACATTCTGACAATAACATGTACCACATCTCTTTGATAGCTCTATGTGGGCCCTTTCTGACGTAGTCAGTGATTTAGTTTTGAGATTATAGTCCAACAAATAAAAACAAAGTTATGCCCCTTTGAAAGATTCTGTAAGCAATTTTGCCTGCAATTTAGAACCGATCAAGGTGAAACTTGATATATAGTTAGACCAAGATGTGGAGCAGCGCATATTGTGTCAAGGTAACAGTCCACCAAATATTTATAGAGTTATGCACCTTTGATATTTCCTATGTACATGTTGTTAATGGCTAACTCTTCCTACAGTTAACATTTAGTCCAGCTGTCAATATATAGTTTGACCACAATGTGGAGCCGAGGTTATGCCTTAACAGATATAAATAACGTCATGCCCTTTTGCAGATTTCTGTAAGTATTTTGTTTGTGGCTAACTTCTCCTACAATTAATAGCCGATGAAGCTAAAACTTCATTTATATAGTTAGACCATTGTGTGGCACAGTGCTTATAGTTTTGAGATAACGGTCCAACAAAAAAGTAATCGAGTTATGCCCCTTTCTGTAAATTTCTGTACACATTTTGTTTGTGGCTAACTTCTCCTGCAGGTATCATTCGAATTAGCAAAGATTTGATATTCAGCTTGACTATGATGTGGAGCAGTGCATATTGTTTAGAGAGCTCGAGGGTGGTCCACCACATATTAATATAAGTATAACACTTCGAAAAAAGTTGTAGACATTTTCATTTTCGGCTAACTCCTCCTACATTTAGATCCGATCAAGCTGAAACTTGATATGTAGTTGGACTATGATATGGAGCAGTTCTTATTGTTTCAAATACTAAATTGCTACCGACATATACTACCCCGCTTGCGGAGCTCTTGTCTCTATATATAGTGGGGTTTACATGATTGTTCATTACACGGACCGTCACGTGAACAAGTCCGTGAAATGAACACCCCCTAAACGCCACTTTATAGAGGGAAAACTGGGGTTTACGGGTGTTTACATTATTTTTCTTATTTCTGCTCTAAGAGATAGGTTGTGGGTACCCGTTAGAACCGCCTCAATGAGGCGGTTCTAACGAGCACCCACAACCTATGTTGTAAGTAAAAATAACGAAAATATCACAGATTTTCATCAGAAAAATAGCCATTTTGGAAGTGTGAAAAATTCACTATATCGCACGGGTGAGTTATCGTTACACTACATGGTAATATTTGAGTTTACAAGGTCTTTCATTATTTTCCATGTTTTCTCTGAACATCGATCATTGTTACTCATTAGGACCGCCTCGGCGAAACAGTTCTAAGGAGCACCAAAGTCTAGGTTGTAGATATAATAAGGCATGTCCTTGTTAATCCCATTTTTCTGTTCCTACAGTAAAATATCAATATACCAGGATTTTGATAATATAACCTTGTCCTCACAATGGCTACCCCACGGCTATAACCGCATAGATTTGTCATAACTCTATAGTTATCACTAAATCAAACAGGCCAGATATTTTTCAAGTCATCACGTCATATTCCACTTATGAACTTATGGCCGGAAATTCAAAATACGATTTATCATGTATTTTCTGAAGTAATGTGATTGAGATTTTTCTAGCCCTTGATATAAATTAAGGTAAATAAATATACCCTAGATGTTTGAAATTATAAACGGGAGACGCGATTTTTTGACCTCCTAAGTGCTTCCTTACAGCGCGGCCTACTGGAATTTCTAGACTGTACGTGCTCCCAAGTAGGCGGCAGGGTCTTTCCTATTAGAGACGCCTCAGGGATCCACCCTTCAAAACAAATACACCCACCATATCCCCATCCCATCCACTGATAAATACAGTAAATAAATTTTGAAAAAAAAAAAAAAAAAATGTCTCGCTTAAGGAGAATAGGAACACCTGGTAGATTGTTCCGCTATTTCTCAAAGGGGGACACCTTTCGGGACTTCCTGTTTGCTTTCCTATCAGCCCTGTCCAACTGTAAAACGGGTCTACTCTTAAAGGAAAAAATTTGCTCATGAGGAGCAAATTCTTTCCTTTAAGAGTTGACCCATATTGACATGGGAGACAAAAATACTGTTGCACGAGTTGCCTCCCTTGAAAGTATTCCAATTCCCCTTAAAGCTGTATCTGTTTTCCTTAAGACTGACAGTTTCATAACCTTTAAATGTATGAATTTATCGGTAAAACATTTCTTACGTTTATCTGCCAATATGTGGACAGTCATACTTAAATGTTTGGTCGTTTTGTTTGTTGTGGAGAAGTATGAAACAACACGGTGTGATGGTTGCCTCACTGTAGATCTGAATGGCACCCTCAACATCCTCCTGTCCGCTCCGCACGGGGGCACCAAAAGAACGTTCAACCCAGCCGTACCCGACAGACAGCATGGATGTTACATTAATGGGAACTGTGTTTTCCGACATAACTGCGGAGATCCTGATGAATCGCAGTAAGATTTTATTTATTTATTTATTTTTTTATTTATTCTTGTTCTTTGTCTCTTTATTTTCAAATTATTTTTGTTGATGATGTTTTCTTTATCGAATATTATAACATCCCAGCTGGCAGACAACTTTAACGCGACGTTAAATCAACGTAGTTTCCACGTTGATTCAATGTTCAGTGTCTGCTGTGATGTTGGTGTAAGACTTAGAAAAGGCCCGTAGAGTGATAAGCTTGGAAGAACCCCGTTCCACATATAAATCTAAGTGACAATACGCCTAACTGGGAGGCAACCCTTTCAAACAATTATCGTTTCCCTTGACATTAGGGATCTCCCTATAAAGGAAGGCGTCGGAGCCTCAGTAGCACACTGAAGACAAGTCTCATTTTCATCGGTGCCGAATATATACAGCAGAAATAAGAAAAAAAAAACTACACTTTTTAATGAGAAATCCATGCATACTAGTCAATGCTCATTAGAACATCTCGTTAACAAGTCACTCTAATACAACCCTGTACACCCACATAGTGTAGAAAAATGGGGTTTACGGGGGTATATATTATTTTTTTCTTTTTCCTAAACCAAGGCATAGGTTGTGGGTACTCGTTGAAAAAGTCGATTTTTTTCTTTATTGCGGCGTTTTTCGGCGATAATTTTTTATTATAGATTTCTGATCAATACATCCAGCGAAAAAGTTGTAGAGGAGAAGCTCCACCAACTTCTCGTGAAGGAGTCAGCCTCCAGAATCGTATAACCTGTGCTCTAATCAGATGGACTTCTTTACATTTTTTATATAAACATGTCCAATACTGTCTCTCAAACTATCGAAATGTAAACAAATAAGTAGCTTATTTAAAACGATATTTTTTTTTGGTGGGATAAATCTCACGACTAACGGAAGGGGCGTTGAATAAAGCATCAGAGTTTTTTATTCACACAGTCAAAGGCATACAATACGTTGTTTTACCATGTATAAAGTCTTCCGGAGGGAAGGAAAACTTGATTAATTTTACATGTCCACTCATGTTGATTTAGTCAGCAGACCTTTAGTTCAGACCATGCAGGTCTACGCCTTTGATCTATCTTTGTTAATATATTAAAATACTACACCATCTATTGCGACGTTCTGTTTGAATGTCGAATGTGCACATTGTGAGCATGTAGGGTGTTTGTATGACCCACACAATTATCCTTCAGTCAAGAACTGAACAGACGACAAATCGACTCACCCCACAATCAAGGCGGGGCTTGTGGAAACAGAACATTTCGAACAAACTTAAAATTGTAGAAACTTCCACCCACCTGATTACAGCCCTGCTCTGATAACTTAGGGGCATGGCATCTTTTTCTCTTCTACAACTGTCTCGCTGAATGTGTTAATGTAAAATCTGCAATAAAGAAGTTATCACCGAAATACGCAGAAAAAAGATAAAAAATAGAAACTAGAAATGCGTCCACAGGACACGGATGCCCCGCCTGAAAATCTGTTGATGTTAGTATTTGACATTCGAACCCTAAGTATGACATTGACGTTACAGGCATGGACCTAGGTCTTGCGTGCAAACAATTGTCTAATGATGATTAAGGTTTCTGCCAAGTAATTTCCAAATCCATCCAGGAATAACAGAGATATTGCGGAGCGAACAAAAAGAAAAGACACTTTTCTTTACCTTTGACCTCTAAGTATGACCTTGACCTTCGACGTACCAACCATGGTCTTGCGCATGACACATCGACTCATGATGCTTAACACTAAGTAATTTCAAAATCCATTCAGAATAACGGGGCACAGAAAAATACAAGAAAAATACATTTTTCTTTACATTTGACCTCTAGGTATGACCTTGACCTTGGAGGTACCAACCTGGGTCTTAGGCATGACACATTGTCTCATGATGGTTAACATTTTTGCCAAGTAATTTTCAAAATCCATCCAGAAATAAGAAAGTTATTGACCATGTTTACGTTTCGGACTCTTTTTTTTCATGCGAGACTCTTTTTAATGGGTTTTATGCGAGACAGATTGTCTCATTATGGTTAACATTTCTACCAAGTAATTTCAAAATCCATGCAGAAATTAGAAATTTATTGACCGTGTTAAGTTTTGGACACTTTTTGACCTTTAACATTTAAGTGCGACCTTGACCTTTGGGGTAAGACCTGAATGTTGCGCGCGACACATCATCTCATGGTGGTCAATATTTCTGCCAAGTAATTAGAAAATCCATCCAGAAATAAGAAAGCTACTGGCCGCGTTTAAGTTTCGGGCCCTACTTTACCTTTGATCTCTATAAAGTACTACATTGATCTTGGCGGTACGGACCCGGGTTTTGTGCTCAACACATCGTCTAATGATGTGTATAATTACTGCAAAGTAATTTCAAAACCCATCCAGAAATAAGCAACTTATTGACTGCGTCTATGCTTCGGGTGGACGAACGAACAGACGGACGAACGAACGGGCATAGATGTTTGTAAACGCCCATTTGTAACAGTTTTATGAATGGAATGTTTCGAAATTCGTCACGTGACAGCGTGGGCTACAATAAGGTATTGCTTTTGTTTTCCTTTCATGACGAAGGCAACCTGGTATTGGCCTTAACTTTGTTTGATTTGGGGTTAAATATCGCCGTCAACACTATATAGGTCATGGTATGAAATGATACATAGTATACCATCTAATCATTAAATGCTAGTATTTAAGCAAACAGTGTAGTCGCTGAGCATCCGACTGAGCAGACGCCATATTCAGCGGCGTCTGATCTGGGTATTCGATGTTTGCCAAACACAGCACACGATTCCTTAACAAAATCACGGTGCATTTACTGGTTGTTTATAGCATCGATAGGCGCCTCCCTCAGACGTCAGAGCACTGTAAAAAGTAAATTCTGGACTGTGCTCGTGCACGCAGGGTTTGTTTGTTCGATTTGAGGTTAAACGTCCCCGTTAACACTACATGTCATTTTGGAGACGTTGCTTCCAATTTTGTGGAGACGTTGCTTCCAATTTTGTGGGACCTTTACCCGACATTGAGATGAAATGACTTCTCAAGCCCTGTCGCCCAATGAAACCAATATGGTTCATAAGCATGGGCGGTCCGACTCGCACCGCTTTGCCTGGGCAGGCCTAGATCCTGTAAGCGTTTACCAGTACTCGTGTGCGGTCGGATTTTCATGATCAACCTCCACGAAAGAATGTTGCCGACCCCGACATGTATCGAACTCGCGTCCAGTCACAAGTCAGACGCGCATCCGACTAAGCTATCAAGGCCGGCAAAAACTGGAGATTTTAAAGTGTATGTCCGGAACTGGGGAAACATCCTATAAAGTACGGCTGGCCTCGGTGGCTCAGCTCAGCTCATGAAATCTTTTCTACGTCCGCTGATTCAAAAAGGGCAGTTGTCAGAATCTGTACTGATTAACCGCTTACGTATAAGCCTGCCCAGGAAAAGTGTGACCGGCTCGAAAATGTACCTGTTGACTGGGCCGTTAAACAACAGTACAAACAAACAAACATCCTGTCAAGTAAGGGCACCCATTCCCCTTCAATATATAGTTAGCACTAGGGTGAGCGAAGGGGTTGGTTGGGTTGGGGTGCAGGGTTGCTATTTGGTGAATGAATGTGCCTTGGCGATGACTTCTGTTGCTTAATTGGTTGATTTCTTTCGAAACGCCGTCAAAAACAGGTAAATGTACAAGCTTAGGCTAACAGAAAATAATTTGCTGACCAAAACGTGCTTGAATACCCAGATTGTCCTTAGTGCGGAACGGATTCTTATGTAACAGGAAAACACGTCCGTGTAACGAGAGTCCCACTAAACTACACTTTATTTAGGGACGAGTGGGGTTTACGGGGGTATACATTATTTCCATTTTTATAGCCCCGCTTTGAAAAAGTGGGGGCTATATTGGATTTGGCTTGTCCGGAATTCCGTCTGTCTGTCTGTCTGTCTTTCTGTCTGTCTGTCTGTAATATTTGATAGTGGGTACCTTGTTACCGCAACTCTTACAGTTCTAGGTCAATCCTTTTGAAACTTTACAGGTGTTTTCATATAGGTCTGAAGATGTGCATTTCTTTTTTCATTATCCTTAAATAATTTTTTTTCACTTATTTCACCTTTTTTAACTTAGACAATTTTTGAGATCTACTAATGTTAAAATGTATAGGGAGTAGCTACCTTGTTACCGCAACTCCTCTTACAGTTCTAGGTCAATCCTTTTGAAACTTTACAGGTGCTTTTATATAGGTCTGAAGATGTGCATATGCTTTTTTCATTATCCTTAAATATTTTTTTTTTACGTATTTCACCTTTTTTAACTTAGACAATTTTTGAGATCTAATGTTAAAATGTATAGGGAGTAGCTACCTTGTGACCGCAACTCCTCTTACAGTTCTAAGTCAATCCTTTTGAAACTTTACAGGTGTTTTCATATAGGTCTGAAGATGTGCATATTCTTTTTTCATTATCCTTAAATATTTGTTTTCACTTATTTCACCTTTTTAACTTAGACAATTTTTTAGATCTACTAATGTTAAAATGTATAGGGAGTAGCTACCTTGTTACCGCAACCTCTCTTACAATTCTAGGTCAATCCTTTTGAAACTTTACAGGTGTTTTCATATAGGTCTGAAGATGTGCATATTCTTTTTTCATTATCCTTAAATAATTTTTTTCACTTATTTCACCTTTTTTAACTTAGACAATTTTTGAGATCTACTAATGTTAAAATGTATAGGGAGTAGCTACCTTGTGACCACAACTTCTCTTACAGTTCTAGGTCAATCCTTTTGAAGTTTTACAGGTGTTTTCATATAGGTCTGAAGATGTGCATATTCTTTTTTCATTATCCTTAAATAATTTTTTGCACTATTTCACCTTTTTTCACTTAGACAATTTTTGAGATCTACTAATGTTAAAATGTATAGGGAGTAGCTACCTTGTGATCGCAACTCCTCTTACAGTTCTAGGTCAATCCTTTTGAAACTTAATAGTTGTTTTCATATGAAGATGTGCATGTGCTTTTTTCATTATCCAAAACTTATTTGTTAACTTAGACTGTTTTTCAGATCTAATAACGCGAAAAGTCTATAAGGCGTAGGTACCTTGTTAGGGATTTAACCCTCTCACAAGTCTTTACCTTTAATTCATGAGTCTTTCTCCTCTGACAGGGCTATAGCGGGGCTATAGACAGACTGTCTGACAGTTCTAGTTTTCTTGTCCTAGACATAGGCGGTCGCTACTCGTTAGAACAACATCTATGAGGCGCTTCTACGAGCACCCACAACCTATGGTTTGGGCATAAATAAGATAAGTATCAATTTTTCATCAGAAAATTAACCGGTTTTGGGATATTAAAGAATGCACTATTCCACACGGGTGTGTTATCGTAATGGTTTCGTTTAGTTCTATCCTCTTATGTATGTTTAGTTTCCCTATACTAGCATTGATCAAATGATGATAATGATGCAGAATATGATCATGAATGATCGTTAAAATTATTGTTATTATTTCTTTTATCAACATGATTATCAGCAACATCGTTATTTTTCTTGTTGTTGTTGTTATTATTATTCCTATAATTATTATTGGGTCGATCGGCCCTAATTTACTAGATGGCCAAACGGAATTCATGCAGTTGTCCACGTGACCATCATTGATTTTGGAAAACCAATATTATGTTTTATTAATAGAACTTGAAACGTTGAGCTATGTTTATCAATGCAACAAGAACTATCTATAGAGTCTTGACAGGAATCGTGTGCTGGATAATACCCAGATCAGATGCCGCGGAATGTGGCGTCTGATCAGCAGGTTGCACAGGAACTTCACTTTTTGCTTTAATAGTGGCATTTGCGATTAAACGAAATAGTAGTTGCTCACGTAATGAAAGAAAAACAATATCTTAATCCAGGCCACGATGTCGCGTTACGTCTTTCGGAACATTCTATTTATAAAACTGTTACACAAATGTATGCCAAGTCGAGTAAGAATAGACTTTTCGCACTCCTGCTAAGAACTTAGTTTTAGAACCCTGAAATGTTTAAGTGCAAAAATGAGTAGCCCAGACTTTGTATGTGGTACCGTTATTAGACATTCAGCGTAGACCAAGGTCGGATATAGAGTACATTGCTTCCGATCAGGTCGGCGCTGTTCGTCATATGTATGCAACAACAGTTTAGAACATGCTTCAGGGCCGAAAGGGGCGGGTTGAGGATGCAAATTTCAGGTATTTTGCAATGGGTGAAAAAATGTATGAATCTGAAATAATTTCCAAAAGATGGGAGGGGGCTTCGTTTGCACTCTCCCCACTCGGTTGAACAAAATCCAAGTACTACCCTAAGACGTCAGAGCGCAGCGTAAGAGGAAAATTCTGGACTGTGCTCGTTTGTTTGAATCAAGGTTTAACGTCCCCGTCAACACTGTATAGGTTATTTGGAGACGTTACTTCCAATGTTACGGGACTTTTAGCTCTGTGTGGAAGCATCATGTAGCCCATCTATTTATATAAGCCCCGATGGGCGGGGGGCGGGTGGACTGTGCTCGTACACTTGGACATTTGCAAACAGAATCTACATAATCAGATACCACATAACGCGATGTCTGATCAGCTCTACTCTGCTTGCTTAAAGTTAAACCAACAGTTCGATTCTCAGCTCAGGACTATTTTCCCAACCTACACTCAGAGACGATAGACCCACCAGTACTTTCAGTGCTTTGATTATTATAGTTGCAGGGTCGTCACAGTCAGTGATTTCAAGACAGATAGCCTCACACACCTCCTTCGCCAAGAGATATACAACATAAAACAAGCGTACCCCAAGATTGTTGTGAACAGCGTACACCGCTCAAAACTCGATCCGAACAGACCCGAGGATGAAGCAACCTTTGGGGAATCTGTTCCAACGAAAGTGTTTAATTGGTACCATGGTAACATAACGGCAGGCATAGCATCCTTTGGGGGTGCGCCTGGACTTTTGATTGACGTCCATGGGTACAGTACAAGCGAGTCTTTGGTGAAATGGACTTTGCTAGGTGAGAAATGTAGCTAGATTTACAAGATCTTGCGTGTATTTTGTTTGTTTGCTTACACTGAGGCCAGTCAACACTATTTAGGACATCTCGAATCTGTCAGTTTATCTCATTACTAAAGCATACATATATAATTTTGACCCCATTTTACGAGGGCATACATTATTTTTCTTATTTCTTCTAAAAAACATGGATTCTAATGAGCACGTTAAGCTAACGATGTTTCGTTTATTGCACCAATCGGCTCGATATGACCTGAATCGTATTAATTAGGCCGTTATACTTCAAACAATAAAGAAAAGCTTGTTAAGCTAACGATGCTTTGAGCAAATTTCTGGACCGACGGTTACTGCTTTGGCGAATCTGTAGACAAATGTTTGTCAGGCGATTCCAGCTTATAGCAAACGAAATGCACACATGCGCAGCCACGACAAAACCTAAGAAATCACTATAATCAAAGCGCTTACAGCACTGTTGGGTCGAGTTTCTTCGAGTTTGGGTTGGGAAATTGGTCCTGGACGAGGGCTTAGACTGCTTTGCGTAAGAGTAATCCTTAAATGCATGTACTATGAGTAAGACCTTGATCAGACGCCGCGTGTTCCAACACGTCCACAGTTCATACAATACAAATTACACTCCTGACACGGACCCAGCATATGATATTGGGCCCAATATACCATTATTGTATTGGGCCCGATGACAAAAATAGCACGTCTATACTCATCATCAAGGAAAACACGCCTATATAATTTTGACCCCCCCTCCCCCCCCCGAACCCCACTTTTATATCGAAAAACTGGGGTTTACATGGGTAAACACTATTTGTCTTATTTCTGCTCTAAAATATAGATTATAGGTACTCGTTAAAACCGCCTCGATGAGGCGGTTCCAACGAGTACCCACAATCTATATCATGAGCAGAAATAAGAAAAATATCATATTTTTTCATATAAAAATTTAGTATTTTCGGCGGTAAAATTTACAATGTATTTGTATAGGTGTGTTTTCATAATGCACTGTTTAAGCGAGGGCTATTTTAGTCACATGGAATTCAGTTTAAGAGTAGATTAACAAATATAATCCTGAAAAGGCTTTTACTTCGGAGTTTGATGATGACGATGATGATGATGATGATGATGATGATGATGATGATTTCGTGTTTAACGACGCGTCAACCCTCTTTGTGGGTCATAAGCGTCAAGCGGTTAATGGTTAAACGGCATGAAGAATTATGAGGATATTAAAAGTAAAAAAGTCAGTACGATATGTATAAAAATCTGAAACAGTTTTACTTCGGAGTTTACCGTCGCTCTAAATGGTTTCATTCGACCATGTTTTTGTCGCACCTGCTTTAGCAGGAAGACATAGGCGTGCAAGTTTCCGTCCGTCCGTTCGTCCGTCCGGTTGTCCGTCCGACTTTCAGTCAACATTTTACACTGGGTGTCTTGTCATCGCAACTCCTCCTACAGTTTCAGACCGATTATTTTGAAACTGTGCGTGTGTTTTTGCCATGATATGAGGATGCGCATGTGGTTTGGACTTTATCGTCCGATCAATTTTTGTCACTTTTTCCACAGTGTGAACTTAGTCATTTTTAACCTACAATTGATATATGATAGGAACTTATTGTCATCGCAACTGCTCTTGCAGTTTTATACCGATCATTTTGAAACTTAGCATGTGCTTTCGGCATGGTATGAGGATGCGCATCTGCTTTTGACATAATTCTCAGAATATTTTTTTCACTTTTTGCGCGTTTTGAACTCAGTCATTTTTTAAGCTTCAATTGTTATACGATAGGTACCTCTTGTCATCGCAACTCCTCTTGCAGTTTTATACCGATCATTTTGAAACTTTGCATGTGCTTTCAGCATGGTATAAGGATGCGCATGTTGGTTGGACTTTATCCGGCTTCGAATCAATTTTTATCACTTTTTCCACATTGTGACTTAATCATTTTTAACCTTCAACTGATATATGATAGATACCTCTTGTCATCGGAACTGCTCTTGCAGTTTTTGTCGCACCTGCTTTAGCAGGAAGACATAGGCGTGCAAGTTTCCGTTCGTCCGTCCGTTCGTTCGTCCGTCCGGTTGTCCGCCCGTCTTTCCGTCCACATTTTACACTGGGTGTCTTGTCATCGCAACTCCTCCTACAGTTTCATACCGATTATATTGAAACTTTGCGTGTGTTTTCGCCATGGTATGAGGATGTTTATGTGGTTTGGACTTTATCGTCCGGTCAATTTTTGTCCCTTTTTCCACATTGTGAACTTAGTCATTTTTAACCTACAATTGATATATGATAGGTACCTCTTGTCATCGCAACTCCTCTTACAGTTTTATACCAATCATTTTGAACTTTGCGTGTGCTTTCGCCATGGTTTGAGGATGTACATGTGCTTTCGACATAATTCTCAGAATATTTTTTTTCACTTTTTGCACATTATGAACTTAGCCATTTTTTATGCTTTAGCTGATATCCAATAGGTACCTCTTGTCATCGCACCTCCTCTTACAGTTTTATACCAATCATTTTGAAACTTTGCGTGTGCTTTCGCCATGGTATGAGGATGTGCATGTGGTTTGGACTTTAACTTCGGATCAATTTTTATCACTTTTTCCACATTGTTTTTAACCTTCAATTGATATATGATAGGTACCTCTTGTCATCGCAACTCCTCTTACAGTTGTATACCAATCATTTCGAAACATTGCATGTGCTTTTGCCATGGTATGAGGATATGCATGTGATTTCGACATGATTCTCAGAATATTTTTGTCGCTTTTTGCGCATTGTGAACTTAGTCATTTTTAACCTTCAATTGATATATGATAGGTACCTCTTGTCATCGCAACTCCTCTTACAGTTTTATACCAATCATTTTGAAACTTTACATGTGCTTTTGCCATGGTATGAGGATGTGCATGTGTTTTCGACATAATTCTCAGAATTTGTTTTTTTGCTTTTTGCGCATTGTGAACTTAGTGATTTTTAACCTTCAATTGATATATGATAGGTACCTCTTGTCATCGCAACTCCTCTTACAGTTTTATACCAATCATTTTGAAACTTTACATGTGCTTTTGCCATGGTATGAGGATGTGCATGTGTTTTCGACATAATTCTCAGAATTTGTTTTTTTTGCTTTTTGCGCATTGTGAACTTAGTCATTTGTAAGCTTCAATTGATATACAGGAGGTACATCTTTGTCATCGCAACTCCTCTTACAGTTTTATACTAATCATTTTGAAACTTTGCGTGTGTTTTCTCCTTGATATGAGGATGTTCATATGCTTTGGATATAATTCTTGGATCATTTTAGTTCATTTTATCACATTGTGAAATTAGTCAGTTTTTTACCTAACATATATAGGCTATGGATTCTTCTCAAAGCCCTATATTCATCTCTTCTGCCTTAAATAAACTTTTATTTTTTGTGTTGGGTAGGGGGGAGCAGGTGCGACATCAACTTCACCGAAGTTGAATATCTGGTTTCTCGGCTTGTTAACTGCTCAGTTATCATTTGATCCAGTTAGACCGTGACGTTAATGCACTTGCGTATGTAATGCGACTTTTGATTGGATATCGTTAATGTCGTTTTAATGTCGGAGACACGACGTCATTACCTGACGTCGTTTTCATAGACTGACAACGGTTTCATTCTGCTGACAGTCTTCACTGCTTTTGGCCAACATCGACTGTATATAAATCCTACATGTGAAGGAGGTGTCGTAGAATGGGGATGACTGTTTTTATTTGTTTGTTTGTATTCGAGTTTAACGGCCCAGTCAACACTATTTAGTTCATTTTTGAGCCGGTCAGTTTACTTTTGCAGGCTTATACGTAGGCGATTAACCAGTATAGCGCACGTTTTTCCGCCAGAAACTGACAACTGCCCTTCTTGAATAAGCGGAAGGGAGAGAATGACCGTAGAAAAGATATCATGATCAATCTCCACGAAAGAATGTTGTCGACCCCGGTAGGTATCGAACCCGCGTCCCCCTGATCACCAGTCAGACGCGCATCCGACTTAGCTACCGAGGCCGGCGGGGATGACTGCATTGCAAATTGTCATTACCGGAAAGTTAATACTCGGTTTTATGGTCACGGACGTTCCTTTCAATTTTGTGGGACTTTTACCCGACATTGAGATGAAATGACATCTCAAGCCCTGTCACCGAAATGACACCAATAGGGTTTATAAGCATGGACGGTCCGATTCGCACCGCTTTGCCTGGGCAGGCTTAGATCCTCGAAGCGGTTTACCAGTTCTCGTGTGCGGGTCGGTGTCAGCTCTTCGTGGAAGCATCATGCAGCCCATCTATTTCTTCAAGCCTCAATGGGCGGGGACCGTCGTGCGTCTGATCGGATAACTGCGGTTTTCATTCTGCGTTACTATTGTCCAGTATCCGACGTAATCACGTAACATCGTTTTCCATTGGCTGACATTTGGTTTAAAGCAGCTGACCACGCTTGTCGTTTTGTGTGAAGAAACACATACGGCGAATGGATACACCTTCAAGGGAGACAAATCCTGCAATAGTGATATCATCAGATAGTCATTCAAGGAGGACAATCGATGGTTTCACAGTCTCAAACTCCGTTTTATGGCGCTGTAAAGTGAAATCTCCGACTATTAAACCGCTGTTTTACCTCCCAAACGGTTTTACGTTTAATACAGTTATCTCCTAATTCATTGAGCTACATCAAGCGAAAACGTGTGTTCATACATATGTGCTAAGCGAATACATCAGCTTGGATAAACACTCCAGGAGTGCAGTCTTGCTGTACTCTAGGTCAAATACAACTATGCCCTCTGCAAGGAGCTTCCTCTCAACTGGCATTTATATAATGCACAGAAAGGACCTATCATACTGCCCAAGTGAGTTGAGCAGGAAAAAAGTTCTATAACTTCGATGCTTGGCCTGAGTCACCTTATGACGTGTGCGATGAACGAGTATAAGCGACAGCACCTACAACTTACAAGACATGTTCCCAGCAGGCACACGTCGCTAGGGCAACGTCAAATCAACGTCGGTGCAACGTCGCACCGACGTAGATGTGACGTTGCATAAACGTAATGACGTAGCACCGACGTTGCTGTGACGTCCCAACTACGTTATGTGTCTGCTGGGGTTGGTCCACGGTCTCTGAGAAATGGTCTTAGACTGTTTTGTACATGTATAACACGTATCCATTATATACCTAGCGTTCCATGAAAGAAATCGGCAAATATTTTGTATATCCAGATCAGCTGAGTCTGATATGAGACTACGGCGTTAAAAGAACAAACGATTACTCGTATGTAAAGCTGACTTGAGTGCGCGCGATGATACAAAGATTAATAGACTGACCGTCTGTCGGATGAACGTCCGGACGGACGGTCGACCGAATGGACGGACGCACACACGATCGTTCGGACGAACGTACGCACAAATAGATAGATGGATATTCTTTGAAGCAGAAATAGGACAACTCGGGAATAAAAAAAAAAAAAATGTTTTAGAGAAATCTAAGAAAGCTTTGTCGCGGATGCCAAACATCAGGTTAACAAGCCGTGAAACAAAAACACCCCTGTAAACCACATCTTACATTGAGAGACAACATAGATTCCTGGTACTAGATTGAGGCGGTTCCAACGAGCACCAATAATCTGTATTTGAAGCATAAATACGAAAAATGCCAATTTTAAACCATAAAACATAACAATTCATGGACATGCGTGTTTGTTTGAGGTTTGCGTCGGAAAAACGACAATATGGAGAGGAGACCTCCTGAAAGGTTATATTTTAGAGCAAAATAAGAAGAATATCGCAATTTTTCATCTAAAAATGTTCGTTTTTTGGGGGGCGGTAAAGTTTACAATGTATTTGTATAGGCATGTTTTCGTAATGACGAATCTGAGTTATGTTACTAATGTCCACGTGGTTATATATGTATATTTTCGAAGCTTTACGATAACACACCTGTACGACATAGTGCATTTTTTCACATCTCCAAACTGGGTACATTTCAGTTGAAAATCTGTGATATTTTTTATTCTACAAACATAGGTTGTAGGTGCTCGTTAGAACCGCCTCATTGAGGCAGTTCTAACGTGTATTCACAACCTATATCTTGGAGGAGAAATAGCAAACAAATGTATATCCCCGTAAATCCCAGTTTGTTTTCTATATACAATGTGCTTAAGGGGTGTTCATTTAACGGGTTTAACGAAAACAGACTAATTCTCAGTCCAGGACTCTTTTCAAGCCTACAGACAATCGTCCCACATGTGATGTCAGTGCTTTGGTTATTTTCTTCCTCGAATGCATCTATGTATGTGCTTTGGTGTAATAAATGCTGTTGTCTGTATTTTTGGGTCCATTGTTTATAAGTCGACTTAAAGTTACTAAATACAGAAGCTTCCCGTCTGCTACTGTCCGCGTGACTATAGATGAAGATGCGCAAAAGCCAAGTATATGTAACGGTTATTCAAAGCAGCGATTTTCTTCTCCTTGTGACATCACAGCACTGCATAAAAGGGTTCTGTTGGAATTTAAGCGTTACCCGAAGCAGTTTAAGTCTCAGTTCAGAACTGATAATCGACACCATGACGAAAACACGCCTATATATTTTTGACCCCCCCCCCCTTGAACCCCACTTTTATGTAGTAAAACAGGGGTTTACAGGGGATAAACCTTACTTTTCTAATTTCTGGTCTAAAATATACATATAGCCTGTGGATACTCGTTAGAACCGCTTCGATGAGACGGTTCTTACGAGTACCCACAATCTATATTTCGAGCAGAAATAAGAAAAATATCGCAATTATTCATCTGAGAATTTTCATTTTTTTAGGAAGTAAAATTGTCCATATATTGAATTGGCGTGTTTTCGTAATGCACTGGTGATGTTAGTGCTTTGATTATTTTAATTATAGTGATGGAGTAATAAACAATTTAACCTGCATTTTTGTGTTCTATTCCACAGGCTACACTATCTCCAAAACGTCACTGAATACCCTTACCAATACGCAGCTAAACTCTAAATGGAACGAGTCGTCCATTCGACACCTAGCTGAAGCTGAGGCTCCGGGCAAGACTTTCAACTGCCTACTCAAAGGTCCCTGTAGTTTCGGCGCGTTCATGGAGGCACAGGGATTGGATGCCACCCCAGCCCCTAAAGTACCCCGACCTGGATCTGAAAAATACTACTCCGGTGGATACACTACAAAAACATATGGACATGTGACTGATACGATCCAAGCTGAAATCCATAGGTCAAACAGGACGCCACAAACTAGCCGCGAAGCATTTGCCAAAAAATTTGCCAAGGCTATAGTCCGTTTTTATGACCAATATTTTGCGCCACACATTGGAGCAGGATCAGTCATCGGTTAGACGCGCTCAATTTTTCTCCCAAAGCAAAATGTTATAAAACTGTTTATCATATGACGTCGTGTCTGAGAGTGTAATAACGCCATGTAATACAGTGGATTAAATATGCAAATTAGTTAGACACGTCCCGTAACGTTACTCGTACGACGTCGCGTTTACTAATGGCGGAAAATTGACATTTTTGTAAAACAATCGTGAATAAAATGCGTTTTAAATGTCATATGATAAAAAGAATCTTGCATTCGTGCTAATGTTATATTGAATTTATTAAATTCGTTGGGGAAAAGGGATAAAATGCTCGACACAGCCTCGCATTTTATCCCTTTTCCTCAACTCGTTTAATAAATTCAATAATACATGAACACTCATGTAAGATCCTCTATGAAGATCACATGTAGTTTTCAGCGAATTTTCGCCTCTTCGAGGAAGATATTCTACGAAAAGATGCTTTCAGAGCCATACATCGATTTTAACCGCAAACATTCGTATAGTTTAACGATGTAGTTCTACATGAGAATTATAACATTTTGCGTCGAGTTCTTTTTTTTCGACGCAAAATGCTATAAATTTTTTATTATAATTTTCAGTAAATTCCGCCTTTGCGAGCGAGACAGATGCATTAAGAGAAGACGTGTTCAGTAACAACACCTCCATTTTAACCCCAGACATTCTTACAAAACGACATAGTGAATCCTTGCATATCCCAAAACGGTTATTCTTCAGATACGCTTTTTTATGTGTTCATTTTCAATACACCAAACATAGGGACCCCCGCTTATCGGGGCTTGAAGAAATAGATTGGGCTGCATGGTGTTTCCACGCAGAGCTGTACTGACTGCATATGAGTACTGGCAAACCGCTTAGAAGGTCTAAGCCTGCACAGTCAAAGTGGTGGTTGCATATAAACCCAATTGGTTTATTTGGGCGGTAGTGCTTTAGATATAATTTCTCAGTGTCGGGTGAATATCAAACAAAATTGGAAGCAACATCTCCAAAGTTACCGAAATATAGTAGAACTTCAATGGCTCGAACTCCGATGACTTATTTAAAATGGTCGAACCCGATCTATAGTCCGCAAGGAATTCTTCTAAATAATAATAATAATAATAACTAGAGCGCGCAGTCGATGGCAAGCCATCGCAAATCCCCACGTTTTCTCCACAGTAGGTCAAAATTTGACCTTTTGACCCCTCCCCAGGGCCCCTGGGGGCGGGGACAAAAAAAATGTGCTCTTGCGCAAGCCATTCATGTAAGCAACTCGCAAACCAAATTTGGTTGAATTCCGGCTAACGGTTTAGGAGGAGATAGCCAGACAGACAGACGGACAGACGGACGGACGGAGGCGATAACAATATCCCCACTTTTTTTGAAAAACGTGGGGATAATAATCGACTTTTTATAGAGGGTAACACATTTAGTTAACTAGAACTCATCTTCCATGTGGCCCTCAGTTTCTTCCTCTTCCTGAAGAAACCAGTACTAAGCAATGTGGATAAAGTCTCATGCTCAAGAAAACAGCACTTGGCGCTTGCGGGGATCGAAACGGCTACCTCTCGATCTCAAATCCGATGCTTTACCACTGCACCACAGTGCTCCACGAAATCGACATAATTTCGCAGACATTCTTTTTATCTGTGTGAACTCATTAGAATCGCCTAGATGGGGCGATTCTAATGAGTACACACAACATACGAGTCGTTCTAACGATTACACACAATCTATGTTTATGAGCAGAAATAAGAAAACTAATATATTACCCTGCAAACTCCAGTTTTACAATATACATGTAAAAGTTGGGATTATGGGGAACACAATTATATAGGCGTGTTTTCGTGATGTACAAGAAAAAGAAAAAAAATGTTAACGAACTCGAGCCTAAAAGAATAGGTCACAGTATCTAGAAAAAAAGGATCACAAACGTGTCCATAATTGGAAGAGGTACTTTGCCTTCAAATCAAGCAAAGATTGTAAAGGTGTCCGATGGTGGTACCCTGTCCTATGGGGGTACACTCACGCTAGTGGTTCATTGCATGGGTTGAATAACATGAATGAATAATTGCTCCAAGCAAATAAAACTTTATCAAGTCTATGAACTGAACACCCTTCAACCCCACTTTATATAGGCCTAGAGTAAGGCGGGTACTACCATTATGAAAACACGCCTATACAAATACATTGTAACGTTTGTCGCCGAAAAAGGCAAATTTTAAGAAGAAAAATTGTGACATTTTTCTTATTTCGGCTCAAAATATAGATTGTGGGTAAACGTTGATTGTGGGCACACGTTAGAACCGCCTCATTGAGGCGGTTCTAACGGGTATCCACAATCTATATTTTAGAGCAGAAATAAGAATGATGAGGCGGTTCTAACGTGTACCCACAATCTATATTTTAAGCAGAAATAAGAAAAATAAGATTTACCCCTGTAAACCCCAGTTTTTCTACACAAAAGTGGGGTTCAAGGGGGTCAGAATTACATGTTTATAGGCGTGGTTTCGTGATGCATATGTAGCCATTATTTTCCACATTGTTGCTTAAACCAAAGATATAGTGGTTACTCTGAAATGACAAGCAATCTATGTTTGTTTTGTTCGTTTTGAGGTTTTACGTCCCGTCAACACTATTTAGCTCATTACCGCCCAATGAAACCAATGGGTTCATATGCCTCGACGGTCGGACTTGCAGCAGTGTAAGACCTTCTGAACGGTTTACCAGTTCTCATGTCTAGTTTGTGCCCAGGCAAAGCGGTGCGCGTCGGCCCGTCCATGCTTATAAACCTATTGGTTTCATTGGGCGGCAGGGCTTGAGAAGTCATTTCATCTCAATGTCGGGTAGAAGTCCTACAAAATTGGAAGCAACGTCTCCAAAATGACCTTTACAGTGTTGACGGGGACGTTAAACCTCAAATCAACCAACCAACCAACCTCTGTGTGGAAGCCCAATATGCAGCTCCTTTATTTCTCATAGTCCACACAAGCAATCTATGTTTTAAACCGCGACAGAAATATACATGTACTTGAAATTTTACCAGGAAAAAAAACATGGCAAAGTGCACTAGGTCACATGGGTGTAAAGGCAAATATATTACGAATTTCAAATCTGAACTGCCCAGGTTGAGATTGCTGAAAAGCCTGTTTTGTTTGTTTGTATTGGAGTTTAACGGCCCAGTCAACACTATTTTAGGTCATTTTTGGACCTATCCACAATTTTCCTGGGCAGGCGTTAGCTATACGAAAGCGGCTAACCATTAAAGTGCACATTCTTTCGCCAGAAACTTACAGCTGCCCTTTTTGAATCAGCGGAAGGGAGAGAATGACTGTAGAAAAAGTTTCATGATCAATCTCCACGAACGAATGTTGCCGACCCGGGCAGGTGTGGACCCGCTTCCTCCTGATCACCAGTCACTGAGACGCGCATCAGACCGACCAACCGAGGCCGGCCGGACAAGTCTGTGGTGCATCCATGATGTCTTGACGCAAGACGGTGTTAGTGATCAGCAGTTCATGCTCTGCACACTCACTCAAAAGGAGGAGGCCCGCATTGCTATAACCCTTTCATACTCCTTCAGTCCCAGCCACTCATTCCCAGGTTTGGCGGTCTGTGCCCACTCCAGCATTGAAGTCTCCAAGGGGGATGAGTTTGTCTTCCCGGGATGTAGCAGGAATCACAAAATCCAGATCATCATAGAACTTGTCTTTGACCTCATCTGAACTAGCCATTGTGGATACATAGGCATTTACAATAGTTACATGCCTCTTACCAGATAAGGGTAATCTCAGCGATCAGCGGCTCCCGCCCATCGGGGCTTGAAGAAATAGATGGGCTGCTTGATGCTTCAACGCAGAAGGGAAACCGGCCGCACACGAGTACTGGTAAACCGCTTAGAGAATATAAGCCTATCCAGGCAAAGCGGTGCGACTCGGAACGTCCATGAATATAAATATGTTCTATAAAAGGGTTATCCTTTGGAAGCAAGGAATACACCACAGAAGTGAAAAATATGGAGTGTACATGTTTTCTGGGCCAGACTAGCTAGTTTCGGCCAATTAGGCCTCATCAGTGACCTTATGATATTTTCAAAATTCCACAATGGAATCAATGATCACAAAGGACAAGAAAATATAATCTACACTATGATGTAGGGCAGGGAGACGTTTTACCGCCGCCACACATTCCCACACACCAGCTGTAGTGAAGTTAAATATGTTCTATAAAAGGGTTATCCTTTGGAAGCAAGGAATACACCACAGAAGTGAAAAATATGGAGTGTACATGTTTTCTGGGCCAGACTAGCTAGTTTCGGCCAATTAGGCCTCATCAGTGACCCTCAGATATTTTCAAAATTCCACAATGGAACCAATGATCCCAAAGGACAAGAAAATATAATCTACACTATGATGTAGGGCAGGGAGACGTTTTATCGCCGCCACACATTCCCACACACCAGCTGTAGTGAAGTTAAATATGCTCTATTGGTTTCATTGAGCGACAAGGCTTGAGATGTCATTTCATCTCAATGCCGGGTAAAAGTCCCTTTAAAATTGGAAGACCAGGCGGTCATTTTCCTGAGACCTTGCTGACAAGGTGTGGTTTGATGGGGAAGCTTACTCCTTCACGCCGCTCTTTTTTGTGCGTCCGATCGAGAAGTGTAACCAGCATCATCTTTCATTTGCCTTTCGTAACGATTAAGGTCTCTAAATGTTCTCCGGCAGTACTGTCCATCAAGGTGCTCGCATTCAATGAGGTATCACTTTTTTATGATAAAAGTTTTTTATTGTGTGTGTTTTTCATAAATCCATGTGAGAGCAAAGTGGGTATTCTATGTATTTATGAAATTTTAAAAGAGGCAATATCCTGATTCTTTCCCGTCCAGAACTACATTTATCTGAACCAAAAAAAGTATAATCTGCACTTTATTTTCTTGATCTGAATCATTCAGACGCTTGCATCAAATTTTATGTCGGCACGAATGCATTTCTGTGTACGGGAAAGTTTGTATACGGGAAGACTTGGGAACTCGTCTGAAAGCTGGTTCTGTAACGAGTGTTTGCTGCCACAGTTTACAGACTCTTTTTTCAATCAATCACATAGCAGTATAAATACATCAGCTGATGTATCCTCTACCTCTACAGGCTCACTACATTCACATAGTCATCTAGACGAAACCAATAGTCAAGACTCTGATCATAATTATGATATATTTGAGAGACTACGACATGTACGGAAAGGGAATATCAAAAGACCCATATTATGTCATATAAATATAAACAGTTTCAGGTACAAATTTAATGACATTAAACCGATTCTTCAGGAAAAACTTTGTGATTTACTGGTCATAAGTGAAACAAAACTAGACAATAGCTTTAATGATGGTCTTTTCCGAGTTCCGGGATACAAAGTTGAACGGAAAGACAGAACTTCATCGGGTGGCGGACTGCTGGTATTTTTTAAATCAGAACTGCCCATACGGAGAATACCGGAATATGAACTAAATGAAAGTGAATCTATCTTTCTTGAATTTAGACAGAAATCCAGATCTTGGGGGATTTACTGTGTTTATCGACCCCCTCCCTTAGTGACACTATCTTTGAAGTAGATTTCAGCAACAAACTAGATAGAACACTGATTAAATATGAACATCTGTGCATTTTAGGTGATTTAAACTATGATTTACTGAATTCAGAAAAAAGTAAAACCCTTATTAATCTGTGTGACACATACAGTCTTAAGAATCTTGTACAAAACCCTACATGCTTTACAAAGAATAGTAATCCAACATTATTGGATGTCATCCTTACAAACAGTCGAAGGTTTCTATGCAACACAGAAGGTTTTGACTGTGGTTTGAGTGACTTCCATCACATGATAATTACAGTCTTCAAAGAATCAAGTTTATCAAACAAAAGACATAAAGTTACTTTTCGAAGTTATAAAAATTTTGACGAGGATAGGTTTCTCCGCGATATCGGGCAGGCTCCGTTTCAAGTAGCTGACATTTTTGACGATGTCAATGATGCATACTGGCTCTATGAGGCTCTCCTGTCGGGTGTCGTGGAGGAACATGCACCTCGGAAACAAAAATTTCCTAAGAAAGATCCACCACCATATATGAACAGTGAACTTAGGAAGGCTATATTTAGGAAAAGAATGTTACATAACAAATTTTCAAAATGTAAAAACAGTAAAACATGGGATAGCTATCGTAAACAGCGAAATTATGTTACCAAATTGAGAAGGCAGTCCATCAAGTTGTACTTCTTTGAAAGGTGTGGTGGGGGCCTAAATCAAAAGATTTTTGGCCTACCATCAAACCTTTCTTGTCTTCTAAGAACAAAGGTTCTTCTGAGGATATAATCTTGATGGAGGGCGAATCTCTAATTTGCGATCAGGAAGAAGTATGTGATACTCTAAATAATTTTTATGTAAATATTGCTAAGGAAATAGGCATTGATGCTGGTGTTTCTGATGAATATGAACACCCCAGTTAAAAAGCTATTAATAATCAAAGCGCCAAAAGGCACTGAAATGACAGATTCTGTGAAAAACCAGTGCTTCAGCTGAAGTGCACGACCCGCCGGATGCTTTTAGCTTTATGAGTGTAACCATATATGGGTATGCCGGCCATTTTGGTCATGTGACCTGGACCTTAAACGGCTCCCCCAATAAATGCGCCTTATCGTAAGGAGCAAAAATATATCTTATACTTTAGTACTGTAGTACTGTATTCTGAATGGTTTGCAGGATAAAATGCATTCTCACTTTTCCAATACAATAGCATATGTGTCAAAGTTTGACCTAGGCACAAAGAAGGTCAAGGTCAACCCAGGGTCACCATTTTAGCAATTTATGATGGGCCTACGTCCCAGATGCTATTTATCAAGTTTCGTGGAAATCTGCCCAGTGGTTCTGGAGAAGACTATTTTTGAAGGGTTTTTACCATATATGGCTTTGCGGCCATTTTGGTCATGTGACCTGGACCCCATGAGCAAAGTTTGGTTCCTCCATCCCATAGAGGCCCCATATGAAATTTGACTTCAATCGGCCCAACGGTTTCCGAGGAGAAGCAGTTCGAAAATTATCACATTTTTCGCCTCGGCGAGGCTATACTAAATGGAATGTAATACTTCGCAAGTTCATTGGTTAGATCTCATTGATATCTACCAGTATGCCAAAAATTGTTTAAATATTCCAAGCGGTTAAGTCACTATCACCAATTTTCACAAACGGGTTACGGACGGACAGACAGACAGACCATATATGGCTTGGCGGCCATTTTGGTCATGTGACCTGGACCCCATGAGCAAATTTTGGTTACCCCCATCCCATAGAGGCTTCATATGAAATTTGACTTCAATCGGCCCAACGGTTTCCGAGGAGAAGCAATTCGAAAATTTTCACATTTTTCGCCTCGGCGAGGCTATACTAAATGGAATGTAATATTTCGCAACTTCATTGGTTAGACCTCATTGATATCTTTCAGTATGACAAAACTTGTTTAAATATTCCAAGCGGTTAAGTCACTATCACCAATTTTCACAAACGGGTTACGGACGGACAGACAGACTGACAGAATGACACGGTGATTTTAGGGCACTCTTAGAAAATCAACCGACTTCAGTCGGTCACTTTTCTGCGGGTCGTGCAATTCAGATTTACTTTCTTAAGTGATAAGGACAATGGCGCTGGAGTGCTGATTTTTAGTTTGGCTCACAAAACTGAGGTGAATCGGCTGTTAAACACTTTCATCTTCATTTTTACTTGGACATTATAAATAAAACAACATGCAAATGACTACCCAGCAGGCACACGTTGCTAGGGCAACGTCAAATCAACGTCGATGCAACGTCATGACGTTGCACCGACGTTGATGTGACGTCACAATTACGTCATGTGCCTGCTGAGATAGTTGCCAGTTTTATGACAACATAGCCGCAACTTTCTTGTAAAAGCTTACACTTGTTGACTGAGATGTGTTTCGCGGCTTAGTCAAGAACCTGCCTTATGTCGTGCGCTACAATAAAGGAAAACACGTTTTGTGCGATGTTTGAAGTTTTGCGGCATGTGACTAATTATTTATCACAACATTGTGCTTACATATTCAGTTATTTAGACCTATACAACAGAATTGGACAGTGATAACTGTTAGGAGTTTATTATTGCGGGCTTGCTACCGTACGGTGAAGTTTCTAGCGTCACGTACTTCGCATTTAATTAGGTCATGTAAGTGTTATGAGTCTGTACCCTTTCAGCCCTTTATAGCCAAGTACAGATACCTACAGATGCAAACAGTGTAGAACCTGGTGAGATGGCTCATAATGATACACCGCATTCCGTTCTACATGGTTTGACATGCTATTGACGACTATTGACTAGACACCCAATTTACATGTGTAGAATGGACGCGTACAAATTCAGTGACTGAAGAGTGAACTGGAGAAACTCGTGGGTTGAAGGGGTAAAATCTTAACCTGGCCTGTAACTGTTCTGTGCGGGTCAGGACCAGACAAAGCGGCTTGGCCGATAATCAAAAGTTAAATACAGCTTATTATACGGTCTATTTTTTTTATTTTTCAAAGTTTATCTAGATACTTAAATGGTGTGCACTGATTGTAGCTCTATACATATTGTTTTTTTTTTCTTTTCTAAAAATATACAAAGGTACTTTAATGCCGTATTGATACAAATATAATTAATCATAACCCATTTTGTACTGAATGTAATATTATCATTTATCTGACGAAGATTTCATTTCGAAATCCCGGTTCAAAATTAAGGGGCGTCAGCAAGAAATATAGGAATTAATTTAGGAAAAAAATGGGCTAACTTTCGACAACAGTGAAGCCCGCAGTGAAGGCCGTGGTTAGACGCCGCCTCCAAGATTCGCCAATGACCCATTATGCGGTCGTCTGTATAAAATGGGATCTTTCCTTATGCATATTCAATTAACTTTTCCCGTTTTGTTTGTAATTTAAGAAAGATCATTTTTGTATTTTGATTACAAATGAAACAAAACATGTAATCCAAATGCGGAAATAATGCCATGAGAAATTAGTTTTGAGACAGCGAGCATGAAAAGTCAACAAACAACGGACTATTTGCGCGGAGTCATATTTCAAAAGTAGTGGAAGCCGGAAGTTCGGACGTTAAAATTGTAAACATGCAGCACGACGAAGAATGACAGAAAGAATCTGTCATTAAAAATGCCCCTGAGAATGGCTATAAGGCCTTTAGTTTTCGCCCGGTAAAGGCTTCAGAGACATTAAAAGTTTTAAATAGCCTTCAGGTCAAAAAAGCTACAGGTGTAGATAATTTACCTGCCAAGATTATGAAAGCAGGTGCTCCTGTTTTATGTTACCCCATATCTAGTATTTTTAACATGTGTCTTGCTCAAGCAAAATTCCCAGACCGAATAAAACTTGCACAAGTTAGTCCGGTTTTTAAAAAGGATGATACTTTTAATAAAAAGAACTACAGACCCGTTAGTATACTTCCAACGTCGTCTAAAACCTATGAAAGGCTGATCTTTGATCAGCTGTCTGAACATTTTGAGGAAATATTTCACGAGTTTCTTGCAGCTTTTCGTAAAGGTTTTGGCTGTCAAACAACCCTACTTAGGCTGGTGGAGGACTGGAAGGGGGCCTTGGACAGACATCAGTATGTTGGAGCTATACTGATGGACCTGTCGAAGGCCTTTGACTGTCTTCCACACAGCCTTATTCTTCATAAGTTGAGAGCTTATGGGGTCACCGAGGAGGCAACAGGTCTCCTTGAGAGGTATCTATCAGACAGAAAGCAAAGAGTGAAACTAGGTATTCACACTAGTAGCTGGCTGGATATAATTAAGGGTGTACCTCAGGGCTCAATACTTGGCCCTCTCTTATTCAATATTTTTCTAAATGACATATTTTACTTTGTCAAGAAAGGTACACTGTATAATTATGCAGACGATAACACCATATCCTATTGGGATGGAATCTTAAACCATGTTATACAAGTTTTAGTAACAGAAAGTAAAAATCTCATAAGTTGGTTTAATTTTAATCATATGCAGGCAAACCCTGGAAAATTCCAGGCAATTATTTTAGGAAGAGAAGGTCATGAGCTATGTACTGATATCAAGATAGATGATATCCAAATAAAATGTGAGATCATGTTAAGTTGCTAGGTGTTGATATAGATTATTTATTGAATTTTGATGTTCACATTTCAAATCTATGTAATAAAGCAGCAAAGCAAATTAATGTTTTACTTAGATTAAAACAACACTTAACAGTGGATGTGAAATTGCTTATTTACAGATCTTTTATCTGGTCAAATTTTAATTACTGCCCTCTAGTATGGCACTTTTGTTCTAAAAATAGTACAAATAAGCTTGAAAAACTTCAGTTTAGGGCACTTAAGATTGTTCACAATGATTTTGAAAGCTCATATGAGGATCTTCTTCAGAGATCCAATATGCCCACTCTTCATATCCATAGAATTAGAACTATGGCAATAGAAGCTTTTAAAATTTTATATCAGATGTCTCCTGCCTATATTCAGGGTCTGATTCAGTTTAAGGCCACAAAGTACTCTTTTAGATATGAGAACCTCGTAAATGTCCCTAGGGTCAACTCCAGTACTTATGGGAAGGCTTCTTTCAGGTATGAGGCGGCCCAGGTGTGGAACAGTCTCCCAAATGAGATTCGAAAAGTCTCCAACTTCAATAGTTTCAAGCGACTGGTCCGCACTTGGGGCGGCTCATCATGCAAATGCAGCCTTTGCAGATTTACTGGAGAAACTTAAAATTCATAACTAACATTTTAATATGTATACATTTTATATATGTGTGCTAAAATAGTTTTTATAGTGCTGAAAGTTCTATATACCTATCCTTGCGGGCTGACGGAGTATTTTTCGAATTTTCGAAAGGTTGCTCCTCTGATACAAATTGAAAATTTGTGCCATGGGAGATCCTTTAATTCCTTCCATTTTCGCTTTTCATTACAGATAGCCTTTAAGGTTGGGTATGCTAGATAATTTTCTAGAACTCAAATACACTAAATTTTAAAATAAATGAAAACTAATAGTGTTTATAGTGCTGAAAGTTCTATATACCTATCCTTGCGGGCTGACGGAGTATTTTTCGAATTTTCGAAAGGTTGCTCTTCTGATACAAATTGAAAATGTGTGCCATGGGAGATCCTTTAATTCCTTCCATTTTCGCTTTTCGTTACAGATAGCCTTTAAGGTTGGGTATGCTAGATAATTTTTTAGAACTCAAATACACTAAATTGTAAAATAAGTGAAAACTAATAGTGGAAATTTCCACTTTACCTTTCTTCAACTGATTGTTTAAGGAAGAAATACTTTTTTTTTCTCTTAAACAAGTTTTATAAAACTTTTTTATGTAACAAGTTTTATGGGACTGGTTTATGTGACATGTATCTTACACCAAATTGAAATATCACCTAGTCTTAATGTTAATTTTATCTCTTGTAGGATTGCCATGTAATATATATCTGTGATATTCTTCTTAATATCTGTGATCTTTGTTATAACTTTATACTTGTATAGTCTTAATATGTGTTTGTCGACAAAATAGCCCTAGGCTAATGTTAAATTGTTGTAAATTATGAATGTCGACTTAAAGCTTCTTGTATCTTGTATCTTGAAAGAATCAGGACTATATATTTATATACGACAAAACAAATAAACTAATATTCCGTCTCCTGTGGGGGAGGGTATCCCCTAGTGTCTTAAAGGGTCTTCTTTGGGGACTTTCCAGGAGTAAAAGGGGCTTGGCATATTTAGGGGTAGTAAAGATTTTAACCTATTTTCTTGCATATTTGACACGGGAAAGTTTGTATACGGGAAAGAATCAGGACAATTATATATACGGACGAATTTTCAGAAACTAATATTCAGTCTCCTGTGGGGGAAGGTACCCCCTAGTGTCTTAAAGGGTCTTCTTTGTGGACTTTCCAGGAGTAAAAGGGGCTAGGAATATTTAGGGGTAGTAAAGATTTAGACATTTTTTCTTTCATATTTGACACGGGAACGTTTGTATACGGGAAAGTTTGTATACGGAAAGAATCAGGACTATTATATATACGGACGAAATTTCAGAAACTAATATTCAGTCTCCTGTGGGGGAAGGTACCCCCTAGTGTCTTAAAGGGTCTTCTTTTGGGACTTTCCAGGAGTAAAAGGGACTAGGAATATTTAGGGGTAGTAAAGATTTAGACATTTTTCTTTCATATTTGACACGGGAAAGTTTGTATACGGGAAAGTTTGTATACGGGAAAGAATCAGGACTATTATTTATATACGGACGAAACTAAAGAAACTAATATTCCGTCTCCTGTGAGGGAAGGTACCCCCTAGTGTCTTAAAGGGTCTTTTTGGGGGACTTTCCAGGAGTAAAAGGGGCTAGGAATGTTTAGGGGTAGTAAAGATTTAGACATTTTTTCTTTCACATTTGACACGGGAATGTTTGTATACGGGAAAGTTTGTATACGGGAAAGAATCAGGACTATTATTTATATACGGACGAAACTAAAGAAACTAATATTCCGTCTCCTGTGAGGGAAGGTACCCCCTAGTGTCTTAAAGGGTCTTTTTGGGGGACTTTCCAGGAGTAAAAGGGGCTAGGAATGTTTAGGGGTAGTAAAGATTTAGACATTTTTTCTTTCACATTTGACACGGGAATGTTTGTATACGGGAAAGTTTGTATACGGGAAAGAATCAGGACTATTATATATACGGACGAAATTTAAGAAACTAATATTCCGTCTCCTGTGGGGGAAGGTACTCCCTAGTGTCTTAAAGGGTCTTCTTTGGGGACTTTCCAGGAGTAAAAGGGGCTAGGAATATTTAGGGGTAGTAACGATTTAGACATTTATTCTTTCAAATTTGCCGTGGGAAAATTTGTTTATGGGAAAGATTTTATACGGGAAAGAATCAGGACTATTATATATACGGACGAAACTAAAGAAACTAATATTCCGTCTCCTGTGGGGGAGGGTATCCCCTAGTGTCTTAAAGGACCTTCTTTGGGGACTTTCCAGGATTAAAAGGGGCTAGGAATAGTTAGGGGTAGGAAAGATTTTAACATTTTTTCTTTCACATTTGACACGGGAAAGTTTGTAAACTGGAAAGTTTGTATACGGGAAAGAATCAGGACTATTATATATACGGACGAAATTTAAGAAACTAATATTCATTCTCCTGTTGGGGGAAGGTACCCCCTAGTGTCTTAAAGGGTCTTCTTTGGGGACTTTCCAGGAAAAAAGGGGGCTAGGAATATTTAGGGGTAGTAAAGATTTAGACATTTTGTCTTTCACATTTGACACGGGAAAGTTTGTATACGGGAAAGTTTGTATACGGGAAAGAATCAGGACTATTATACATACGGACGAAAGTAAAAAAACTAATATTCCGTCTCCTGTGGGGGAGGGTATCCCCTAGTGTCTTAAAGGGTCTTCTTTGAGGACTTTCCAGGAGTAAAAAGGGGCTAGAAATATTTAGGGGTAGTAAAGATTAAGACAATTTTTTTCTTTCATATTTGACACGGGAAAGTTTGTATACCGGAAAGTTTGTATACGTGAAAGAATCACGACTAATATATATACGGATGATATTTGAGAAACTAATATTCCGTCTCCTGTGGGGGAAGGTATCCCCTAGTGTCTTTAAGGGTCTTCTTTGTGGACTTTCCAGGAGTAAAAGGGGCTAGGAATATTAAGGGGTAGTAAAGATTTAGACATTTTTTCTTCCATATTTGACATGGGAAAGTTTGTATACGGGAAAGTTTGTATACGGGAAAGAATCAGGACTATTATATATACGGACGAAATTTAAGAAACTAAAATTCCGTCTCCTGTGGGGGAAGGTATCCCCTAGTGTCTTAAAGGGTATTCTTTGGGGACTTTCCAGGAGTAAAAGGGGCTATGGATATTTAGGGGTAGTAAAGATTTTGACCTTTTTTCTTTCACATTCGACACGGGAAAGTTTGTATACGGGAAAGTTTGTATACGGGAAAGTATCAGGACTATTATATATACGGACGAAACTAAAGAAACTAATATTCCGTCTCCTGTGGGGGAGGGTATCCCCTAGTGATTTAAAGGGTCTTCTTTAGGGACTTTCCAGGAGTAAAAGGGGCTTGGAATATTTAGGGGTAGTAAAGATTTAGACATTTTTTTTCTTTCATATTGTGACACGGGAAAGTTTGTATACGGGAAAATTTGTAAACGGGAAAGAATCAGGACTATTATATATACGGACAAAATTAAACTAATATTCCGTCTTGTGTTGGGGGGAGGTATCCCCTAGTGTGTAAAAGTGTCTTCGTTGTGGAATTTCCGGGAGTAAAAGGGGCTAGGAATATTTAGGAGACATTTTTTCTTTCACTTTGACACGGGTAGGGGAAAGAATCAGGCTACTTTTACATTTACGGAATAAACCTAATCTACAATTATTTCGAAATGAGAAAAGTGTTTGTGCACATTATTCTTAGAATTATAGAACCTGGAAAGTTTGTATATGGTAAAGAATCAAGAATATTTAATATTTTCCGTATACATTAGTCACTAACAGAATCAAGGCTGTCTATTTGAAAACAGGAGATACAATCTGTATGCTTTCAATGTTTCTAACGGCCGTTACGAGTACATCGACGGCACTGTAAGACATTATATTCATAAAAGCAGGCGTTAAAGTATGCGTTTATTTAAGGTTATTAGCTTACTTTCGTTCCATATTCTTATCACGGTTTATTCCGTTATGACATACTTTTTGGGCCTGCTTTTTCTTTCATTTACACGGCTTATTCCGTTTTGACCTGTATTTTAACTACTGGCTGTGTCACAAACATACTCCAATACTGCAAGAACGGTGCATTCTACCTGCATTACTGGGACATATCGATATTCATGTCTTTTTTTTTTTAAATATTTCCATTTGCTCAGGGCAGACTGAAAACATTTTCCAGGGCTCACTGGTTCCGCGCATCATGTCAATAACATATGCAAGCGCCTGAATGATCATGATCACATATTATTACGCCACATTTACTTATTTTCTGTTCCGTTGCCAAAGTTTCCCGTATTTAAGTTTGACGGGAAAGAATCAGGATATTGCCTTAAAAGAATTAACTTTTTTAAAATGTCTCCACTTTTTACCCCGCAAAAATCAATTGGTAAAGAAAATGATAACAAATGCAACTTGAATATTCCATTTCATACCATTATCATTCATTTTAAGCAAAACACTTTATCCTTCAAATTTTGACATTTAATCCAAAATAAATGCTAATATTCATTCTTAGATTTTAAACAAGGGAAGCAACTGGTGTTATTTTTTTTTTCGTGGATTTGTTTGTTTGATTTGAGGTTTAACGTCCTCGTCAACACTGTAAAGGTCATTTTGGAGACGTTGCTTCCAATCTTGTGGGACTTTTACCCGACATTGAGATGAAATGACATCTCAATCAAGCCCTGTCGCCCAATGAAACCAATAGGGTTTATAAGCATGGACGGTCCGACACTCACACTGCTTTGCCTGGGCAGGCTTAGATCCTCTAAGTGGTTTACCAGTACTCGTGTGCGGGTTTGATTCAGCTCTGCGTGGAAGCATCATGCAGCCCATATATTTCTTCAAGCCCCGATGGGCGGGGGCCGATTTTTTTCGTGGAAATCACGCGTTTATTATAATAGCTTGGAGAACCGCTTAGAAGGACTAAGCCTGCCCAGGCAAAGTGGTGTGAGTCCAATGCAAATAAGCCTTTGGTTTCCTTGGGCGGCAGGGCTTGAGAAGTCATTTCACCTCAATGTCGGGTTAAGTCCCACAATATTTGAAGCAGTGTCTCCAAAATGACCTCAGTAGTGCTGACGGGGGACGTGTCAAACAACCTCGATTAAAAAAAAAATCCGTGTGACACAGCAGTAGCTAGGCTTGCAATTTTTAAACGGTTATTTTCACGCGATTTTTTTCATATTGTACTTAATATTTATAAACCAGACATACGTCTTGGGTGCTCGTTAGGACCGCCTCAATGAGGCGGTTCTAACTAGTACCCACAACATATGTCTTGGAGCAGAAATAAGCAAAATAATATATACCCCCTTAAGCCCCAGTTTTCTCATTACACGAACTTGTTATCGTGGTGTTGAATGCTGTACAACCAATCTCATATTTCTTCTTCTCCTTCTTAAACCTCCATTCAGAATATAAGAATCTTACATGGTTGTGAGGGGTGGATGGAAAAATTCGTCCCAAGGGTCACTGTCCGCCATCACGAGACTTGCCGAGTGATGCCGGACAGTGATCCCGAGGGACGAATTTTTCTATCCACCCCTCACACTCATGAAGATACTTTTCTGGCATACCTTCCATTTTTGAGCGTGGATTTTTAATACTGCAGTCACTCCGGTCAGTACGGCCCCCGCCCATCGGAGCTTGAAGAAGTATATGGGCTGCATGATACTTCCACGTAGAGCTAAAACCGAGCCGCACACGAGTACTGGTAAACCGCTTGGAGGATCTAAGCCTGCCCAGGCAAAGCGGTGCGCGAGTCGGACCGTCCATGCTTATAAACCCTATTGGTTTCATTTGGCGTCAGGACTTGAGATGTGATTTCATCTGTCAGGTAAAAGTCCCACAAAATTGGAAGCAACGTCTCCTGAATGACCTTTACCGTGTTGACGGGGACGTTAAACCTCAAATCAGACAAACAAACAAACACTCCGGTCAGTGCCGACGTCCGCCATATTGTGAAGACACTACAATGATGTTTAGTGACGTCATGTAACGTGCTGTGATGTCAACCTTAACGCGGCGCATATGAGGTCGTATTCAACCAGTGCATTTATCAAACAGGCGACAATATTCGATTTTGTGTAAGAACCCCGGGTTAGAACAGAATTTCAATCCCAAGCTAAAAGTATGGATTTCCTTATTTGGTGTGCAAGAAAATCTGGATCATCGATTATTTTTCGTTTCTTGCTTTGAAAGTTTTAGGTCTGACCCTCCGCTAACTTCTCAAGCAAATCGCACACATGTCTCTGCGATAGTCAGAAAAAAATTGTGATTATTTGGAGAAAATGGCAAAACAAAGAAATGAGACCGCAGACTAAGTCCATTTGACGATGCATCACGAAAACACACCTAAATACTTTGACCCCCTTGAACCCCACTTTTAAATAGTAAAACTGGGGTTTACATGGGCACACATATTTTTTCTCGTTATTCTCTTCATGACGTTGCACCGACGTATATTTGACGTTGCATAAACGTCGTGACGTTGTGCCGACGTTGATGTGACGTCATAATTACGTCATGTGCTTGCTGGGAAGAGGCTTGAGCCATTATTGAGCTTAAGCCATTATATAGGTTTTGAATGAAAGGTGTGTCGAAATTGCATATTTATTTATGTAGTGTGTCACATGGATTTGAATATTTTATTATTTCACCTGAAAATCCATTACGAAAACACGCCTATACAAATACATTGTAACCTTTATCGCCAAAAAAAATGAAAATTTTAAGATGAAACATTTTGATATTTTTCTTATTTCTGCTTTTAGAGCAGAAATAAGAAAAAATATGTGTGCCCATGTAAACCCCAGTGTGTAACATTGATTACGCTATATTTATTTATGCGCTGAGGGGTGACAGGTATAAAGAAAACAATGTGTAGTACTGATTACGCAAAAATATCGATTTTTACCCGCTACCCCTATATAAAGTGGCTGATTCCAATCATTATATATAAAGTGGGGACAAATTATATGTGTTTACACAACAGCAGACAACAATGCCTGGAAAATACGCTTCGTATGCCGCTCTCTACGAGGAGTTCCTGATCATCCTTGGAGAATTGAATCGCCCTTACAGACTCTTCATAATGGGGACCAGCTGGGATCCACATCTAAAAGCGATTTCCGAAGTGGCCTTCTGCGTCAGGAATAAGAAGATTGGGATCCACAGAAGGGACAAGACATACTTCAGGGAAGCCAAGTTACTTCTAAGGTTTCTGGCTAGTCCCATCCCTTCGACAGAAAGGAAGAAGAGGCGCATTATTCGAGGCCATGACATCCTTCCAAGACTGCTGAGACTAGAGTACGTTCAAGAAACCATCGCTGTTTCTTCTGAGAGAGGCATAACGGTCCTTATTAGGACCACATGGTTGGCAAATGACAATATGGAATAATCCACATAGTAAGTCCTAGTCGAACCTCCTCGTTGTGTCAGCCGGAAACATCTAGTCTATAACAGACAGGTGGCTAACTCGACAGGGCGCTGAAACAATCCTCCTCCTACTATTACTGCATCCCCTCTAAAAATGATATATGTAGCACTTAGGTGCAAAAGGTATGAAAAAAACCATCGTATGTAATACGACACAAACAAACTGTTTATTAGATGGGTTTTATAGCATAAAAATCCATCTGTTTGTTTCTGCACCAATTGAGGAGAAATATGAAAAACGTTAACCCATGAAATCCCGGTTTTAATGTATAAAAGGGGTGTTCAAAAGCGACAGAATTATATAGGCATGTTTTCATGATGCGTTGCCATCCGTCTACATATTCGCTTTCTCGAATTCTTGTCCGAATGTATCTCTCATTGGCCATAGATACTGAGCAAACATGTAGCTTATTTCAATAGAGCTACATATTTGTCTCGGCATCTATGTTCACCCTACGACCACGCTGAGGTTAGAGATAATGCGTAGGGAAAAATTTGGGTGTGACCTGAAAAAAGAAAAAATATCATGAATATTCAAGCAACGACAAGATAGCACAATTATTGTATACCATAATACTTCTATTTAGGTAGGAAAGATAATTTGCGCGCTGTAGGGGTACTGGCGCATATGCGCCAATTTGCAAAATGACCCCTGCAGCGCGCAACGCAAAACGCATATTATTGATATAGTTTCTATTTTCACATGTATAAACATACCGAATCAAACTCGTGTTAGTTATTTGTGGATGTAAGTAGTATGTAGATCGCGAAATTATTTCAGAATCTCATTGGACAAATACCGAGTAAATAGTACCTAAATTCTCATCCGTGGAAGTGTTTGCCTCCTTCATTACTTGCGACCAGACTTTGATATAAGCGACAGGTATTTGATATATGTAGACACCCCCTGAAGTGGTAGGTTCTGGAAGTTGCAGACACCCTCCTGAAGTGGATCAGTGTTGCACACTTGTTGACCATCCTGAAGTGGATGGTATGTTGTGTCACCAGATTCATGAAGTGGACTGGTGCACACTGTTGAATTATCTTTGCTTTCTTTGTTGCTGATAAAAAACGGTTCCTAATATCTGCTGCTGATTCATCTGTAATGATCCTGAAAAATAAACGAACTCTTGTTAGTTATTCGTTCATGTAGCTACACTTAGATCGCGCAATGATTTCAAAATCTCATTGTTTAATAAGCTGACAACTTACCTTAAAATGTAAGTCCCAATATCTGCTGCTGATTCATTTGTAATACTCCTGAAAAATAAACGAACTCTTGTTAGTTATTTGTGGATGAAGGTAGTATGTAGATCGCGAAATTATTTCAGAATCTCATTGGACAAATAAAGAGTAAATAGTACCTGAATTCTCATCAGTGGAAGTTTTTGCCTCCTTCATTACTTGCGACCAGACTTTGATATAAGCGACAGGCATTTGATATATGTAGACACCCCCTGAAGTGGTAGGTTCTGGAAGTTGCAGACACCCTCCTGAAGTGGATCAGTGTTGCACACTTGTTGACCATCCTGAAGTGGATGGTATGAAGTGTCACCAGATTCCTGAAGTGGACTGGTGCACACTGTTGACTTATCTTTGCTTTCTTTGTTGCTGAATTCTGATTTCTCATCCGTGGTAGTTTTTGCCTCCTTCAATACTTGCGACCAGACTTTGATATAAGCGACAGGTATTTGATATATGTAGACACCCCCTGAAGTGGTAGGTTCTGGAAGTTGCAGACACCCTCCTGAAGTGGATCAGTGTTGCACACTTGTTGACCATCCTGAATTGGATGGTATGTTGTGTCACCAGATTCCTGAAGTGGACTGGTGCACACTGTTGACCGATCTTTGCTTTCTTTGTTGCTGATAAAAACGGTTCCCAATATCTGGTGCTGATTCATCTGTAATGATCCTGAAAAATAAACGAACTCTTGTTAGTTATTCGTTCATGTAGCTACACTTAGATCGCGCAATGATTTCAAAATCTCATTGTTTAATAAGCTGACAACTTACCTTAAAATGTAAGTTCCCAATATCTGCTGCTGATTCATCTGTAATGATCCTGAAAAATAAACGAACTCTTGTTAGTTATTTGTGGATGTAAGTAGTATGTAGATCGCGAAATTATTTCAGAATCTCATTGGACAAATAAAGAGTAAATAGTACCTGAATTCTCATCCGTGGAAGTTTTTGCCTCCTTCATTACTTGCGACCAGACTTTGATATAAGCGACAGGCATTTGATATGTGTAGACACCCCCTGAAGTGGTAGGTTCTGGAAGTTGCAGACACCCTCCTGAAGTGGATCAGTGTAGCACACTTGTTAACCATCCTGAAGTGGATGGTATGATGTGTCACCAGATGCCTGAAGTGGACTGGTGCACACTGTTAATTTATCTTTGCGACAGCATTACTATAACCATGGTATCTTATTTCCATCTTCGTCTCTCCGCACCCCGTAGTCAAAAAAAATCTCTGTTTGTGGTGGAATGTCACTCTTTGCAACTAAAACTACAAATGCACTTTTCTTCTTTTCCCCATGCTGATCGGTATATTCTATGCCCCGGAGTTGTACCTGTAAATTTGCCTGCGCGTTGCTGTGGTTAACTTTTCGCCCTTTAAAATTTTTGAATTGATCCCCTGGATGACATTTGCATGGAATGCAGGCATGTACGCAATCCGATCCCCCGTTGTACTTAAAAAATAGGATGCAATTGCAGTCTGGAACTGAATATGTTTTCAGTCGTTTCTCCCCTTCCTTTTTCTTTATGATGTCGCCGTGGTAATCGCATACTATTGTCCCTTTCTTAATCGCGTGGATCCCGGTATAAACGCCTTCTCCTCTTTCTGTAGTTGTGTCTTTTATATATAGATTTGGCCACTCCTGGGTCACAATTAAATTGTATAAATCCTGATCTGTCATCGGTTTGTCGGCTTTCTTGACGTTGATTATGGCGAGCATGTTGTCGTAGACCCGTTTTGCTTTCACATCACCCCATTTTCCTCCTGCGTTTTCTCCTTTTGCCTCTTCATATCTCCGAATCGTGTCTGATGTAACTACCTCGATGTCCTCTGCATTTAGTTGATCGATTTCTACTTTACGTCTTTTCGCTTCCTTTTTCAACAGATAATTTGCCAAGTATTTTTCCCTCTCCTTGTCGCGAATTTGTCTGACTTTTCTCTCTACCTCCCTTTTAGCTTTGCTGTCGTGGAATTTAAAATTCTGTAATATGATTTTTTCTGTCTTTGAATGAATAAAGTCTCCTGTGTTATCCTGAATCCAGTCGGCTATGTTCCTGGCTTTCTCTTCGATACTCATTCGGCGTTTCGAACTTCCTTTCATAGGGCTCTTCTTCGGTGTTTTTGGCTTATTCGCTGGTTTCCTTTTCTTAAGTGGGCTGATATCTGGTCGGCTACTAGGTCCAGGTTCCTGTTCATTTGGGATGCTTACATTATCGGTCTTCTTTTGCACTTTGTCTGCCAATCTAGTTATTCTCTCTGACAGGTGGGCCTCGGCTGCTTCGATGTTTTCTGGTTCTGGGAAGGTGGCGGGCAATGGATCTGTTGATGTATGGGTTCTATAATATTGCTGCATTCTAAGTTGAAGATCGTAAACTTTTGTTGCTGTTTTCATCGCACTGACTTTATAGTTTTTTTTTCTCCAACAAGGGTACTGTGACATAGAAAATCTGACATAGCGTTGGTCTCCTCTTCGCTGCACTTCTGAACATATGTCTCATAGGAATCTCTTGCATCGCCGTTGTTGTACTCTTTCAGGTTGTACTGTTGCTGTAGTTTCTTTGGTGCCTCAGACGCTTTATCATATACACTACCGTCTCTTTGAAGAAAAAACTTCCTATTTGTAACGCCTCTATCCTTGACAATCGCGGGTCTGACGTATTGTGCATATTTTTTGAAAAATTCTAGGGAATATCCACGAAGAACTATTTCAGCGGTAAACCTCTCTGATGTCTTGTGATCGTCGGATCGCACGCATACACTTTCAACTCCTGTCGCCGGGTCCTTCACAATGTTCTTTGCAAATGCATGTTCCACTGCATCAACAGTTAGCCCCTCGCATGCAGATGGTCTGTTGGCCAGCCCAAGTGTAATTATACATGCTAAGAACCTATTTATTTTAGCTGTCTGGTCGCGGTTAAGTAGTACACCATACTCAGCCATCTTCAAAAGCTCCTCCACATCATCTTTTGCCTGGCTTCTCAAAATCTCTGTAATTTCCCATGGTGTTGCTGGGCGTTGTTTTAGATATTTTGCCTGCTTCCTTTGCTCGCTGCCTCGTTTATTTAGTCGCTTGCCAGTTGATTCCACGTCTACGTGCATAAATTTCAATTGCCTGTGGATGAATTTGCCTTCCTCTGTCCCTAGTTTGCCGTGTCTCTGTTTCTCGAAAGCTATAAAATGTTTCAATGACTTGTAGTAATTGTGCAGTGTGTTGTAGCTGATTTCATGTCCCTCAAGTTCCATCATAACGTCGTCAAATGCCTTCTCGTTGAGTATTGAAACGTTGTAGGTTTTAGCGCCGCCCGACATCCTGTATAACAGTCGTTTCATGTTGTCCAAGTGGGTTTTCCTGATAGATTTATCTTTGCATTGTTTCTTGTAAACTCTCTCGAATTCCTCGAAAATTGGGTCACTCTCGAACGAAATGGGAATTTTGTACCAACCAATGCTTTGAAGTTTCGCCTTATTTCCTGTATTCCAGTTGAGTTGCTTAACAAATCCTTCATCTGTATCTAACTCTTCAGCTGTTTCTTCCATTTCATCTTCAGGTTCCGATAGATATCCATCATTACTGCCTACATCCTCCACGTCGTCCTCTGCTGTCGGTGGTTTGTTCTTTTTGCTTTTCGATGGTCCTTTTATAGGTTGTTTGCCTTTATCCTCGGTAGTTGTATCCTGGTCGGCGTCATCTGAAGAAATTACTTTTCGCTTTCTGGATCTCGCTGGTAAGGACTTGATAGGTGACCAATCTGGCTCTTTAAATTCTTCTTCTTGGAAGTCTACATTCAAGTACCTATCCATGTCGTCATTTGATGGTACAGCAGGCGGCTCCGACAAGGGCCTCGACTCATGATGCCGAATCTCAGCTTCTTCTGTTTCTTCGTCCTTGCGTCGACTCATTTCCGCGCGTTTAATCTGCCCTTCCTCCAATTGTTTTGTGAAGTCTCTGTTTACCAGCGCATTTTGCACATGGACACGTGAATAAACATTATCTACTCTTTCCGGAACAGGACAGTGCCCCATTGTCTGTAACAATGCTGCAACTTCATAAGGCGAATAACTTTCCTGTTCCTTTAATTCGCTGATGCTGAAGAAAATGCTTCCTCTCATTTTCGAAACGGCGTGATTGAAAGCATGTTTGTTCGCAGTTTCCAATTGCTTCAACGCTTCATCGGTGAGGTCCTTGTCTCTGTTCTTGCACGCATGTATGTGTCCCGGTCTTGAACTCCAGTTCTCGTAACACAACATGCACAAAGTCGATGGTGGTCTTCTGCTGGTCCTGGAAGTTTCGACCAACCCATCTGCTGTTATTGCTGGTTTCACTTTAATGGTTTGTTTGTTAGAAGCCATGCTGCCTGAAAATGGAACAGAAGATTTGCAAAGTGATATGTACCATAGAAGCCGTAGAAAAACGACCCGTGCACATCCCTAACTAGTGGGAGGCAATTATTCTTAAATAAGGTTTTACGGTCTTTCCGAGAATATTTCACTTATATCAAGCCAATCCTTTATCGAAGATGGGTGAAAATTGGAGAACCTGGAGAAAAATCAACCTGGCGCATCCCTAACCAGTGGGAGGCAACCATTCTTAATTAAAGTTTTACGGCCCTTCCAAGAATATTTCACTTTATTCAAGCCGATCCTATCTATCTATCTTCTTATACTGAGTCGGTCATATTTGGCCATTACCTCAGTTGAGTACGTAGCTAAATTTAGAATTTAGCTGAAAAAAAAAAAAAAAAAAAAGAGAAGTCACTGGATGAGTCCTTAAAACTATTTACAATATGAATAACAGAGGTATACTAAAACGCATACCTCTGAGTCTCAATCTTACACTGTATGGGCTTTGAACTCCTCTGCAGTCTTAACATTCACCACAGAAGAGGGAAGACTATTCCACTGGGGAATAGTCCTAGGGAAGAAGGAATTTTTCAGAGCATCACTGTAGGACTGGTACCTGTGATACTGTGAGTTGTTTACTTTTGATGCCCTTGTTCGAGTTGAAACTGTCACAGGGGTCAAGTATTTATCTTTATTAACGGCCACTGTACCTGAATGTATCTTATAGAAGAAGGTTAAAGAGGACTGCTCACGACGGGCCTCTAGGGACGGCCATTCTAGCTCGTTAAGCATGTCACCGACGCTGCTTCTATTGCGCCATCGTCAACAGGTCCATCGAGCAGCTGTCCTCTGCACCTTCTCCACCTGCTGAATCTGAGTTTTAACATAGGGATGCCAAATGGGTGATGCATATTCTAGCTGAGGGCGAACCAATGTTTTATCAAAGGGGTGAAAACTGGAGAACCTGGAGATAAACCACTTGCACATCCCTAACAATTGGGAAGCAATTATTTTTAATAAGAGTTTTATATTTCACTTATATCAATGTGGTGTTTTTCTCTGGATTTCCCGGTTTTACTCCCACATTTGATGTACGAGTGATTAGAAATAAGTGAAATATAAAACTCTGATTAAAAATAATTTCTTCCTACTTAATAGGGATGTGCAGGTGCCTTTTCTCCAGGTGCTCCAGTTTTCTCCAACCTTTGATAAAGGATCAGCTTCATGTGAGTGAAATATTCTTGGATGCCCCTAAAAATCTTAATTAGTATAATTGCCTCCCACTGGTTAGCGATGTGCGTTGGTGGTATTTCTCCAAGTTCTCCTGTTTTACCTACCACTGATGAACCATCAGCCTGATATATGTGAAATATTCTTGAACGGTCCGTAAAACCCTAATTGACAATAATTGCCTCCCACTGGCTAGGGATGTGTGTGGGTGGATTTTCTCCAAGTTCTCCTGTTTTGTCCACCTCTGATGAACCAACAGCTTGATATAAGTGCAATATCATTGGAAGGGCCGTAAAACCCTTATTGACAATAATTGTCTCCCACTGGCTAGGGATGTGTGTGGGTGGATTTTATCCAAGTTCTCCTGTTTTGCCCACCTCTGATGAACCAGCAGCTTGATATAATTGAAATATTCTTGAAAGGGCCATAATACCCTTATTGACAATAATTGCCTCCCACTGATTAGGGATGTGCAGGTGGCTTTTCTCTAGGTTTTCCAGTTTTCATCCCAAGCCAGTGGGAGACAACAATTCCTGATAAGAGTTTTTCAGCCCTTTAAAGAATATTTCACTTACATCAAGCAATGTTGGTAAAAACAGGAGAACCTGGAGAGAAACCACCTGCACATACCTAACCAGTGGGAGGCAGTAATTTTTAATAAGGCATTGCTCACTAGAGTAGATAGTGATTAGAACTTGTCTTGTTGTTTCATTCATTCATTCCTTCTTTTTTGATTTGGGTTTTATGGCCCTTTCAAGAATATTTCACTTATATCGAGCTGATCAAAAGTTTGAGGACCCGGAGAAAAACCACCTGACCATCCGTAACCAGAACTTGTCTTTCCTATATGTGATCTGAGCAGTGCTGTCACAGCTGTGAGAAACCTAATGATTAAGATTCAGCTAACATAACCCATAAAATGCCAATCACAACAATCACAACTACCTCTAGGAGCAGTCTGATCTGGGTCCACACTGTTTGCCTGTATGCATAAATATGTTTGAAAAGTTTACAAGAAGATACAGCAGACGCCATAAGCAGATGACATTGTCAGATACAGTTTTACAGTATCTTAAGGGTTAACCACTAATCCACTACCTCATGTTGAAGGACGATAACCCTTTATATCCAAAGCAAAAGTAGACCATGATCTGCTTCAGAAAAAAAATAAAGGGGGTAAGGGGAATGACATTTTCTTATTTTGTGACAAATGAGCAATTCTGACCAACCATATAGACTTAGAAAATTCTATATTTGACATATTAGATGAGAAGGGCCTATGGCTTTTAATTCCTTATGTTGAAGTAAGATAACCCTTAATACCCAAAGCAAAAGTAGACCATGATCTGCTGCTGAAATAAAATTGAAGGGGGGGGGGGTAATTGGAATGAAATTTTAGGATTTCGTGAAAAATGACCAATTTTGACAGACTGTATAGACTTAGAAAATGCTATATTTGACATGAGATCAGTAGGGCCTATGGCTTCTAATTCCTTATGTTGAAGAAAGATAACCCTTAATACTCACAGCAAAAGTAGACCATGATTTGCTGCAAAAATATAATTGAAGGGGGGTAATTGGAATGAAATTTTAGGATTTCGTGAAAAATGACCAATTTTGACAGACTGCATAGACTTAGAAAATGCTATATTTGACATATGAGATCAGTAGGGCCTATGGCTTCTAATTCCTTATGTTGAAGAAAGATAACCCTTAATACTCACAGCAAAAGTAGACCATGATTTGCTGCAAAAAAAAAAATTGACGGGGGGTAATTGGAATGAAATTTTAGGATTTCGTGAAAAATGACCAATTTTGACAGACTGTATAGACTTAGAAAATGCTATATTTGACATATGAGATCAGAAGGGCCTATGGCTTTTAATTCATTATGTTAAAGAAAGATAACCCTTAATACTCACAGCAAAAGTAGACAATGATTTGCTGCAGAAAAAAAAATTGAAGGGGGTAATTGGAATGAATTTTAGGATTTTGTGAAAAATGACCAATTCTGACAGACTGTATATACTTAGAAAATATTATATTTGACATATGAGATCAGTAGGGCCTATAGCTTTTAATTTCTTATGTTGAAGAAAGTTAACCCTTAATACCCAAAGCAAAAGTAGACCATGATCTGCTGCTGAAAAAAAATTGAAGGTGGGTAATTGGAATGAAATTTTAGGATTTTGTGAAAAAACACCAATTCTGACTGAACGTATATACTTAGAAAATATTATATTTGACATATGAGATCAGAAGGGCCTATGGCTTTTAATTCCTAATGTTGAAGAAAGATAACCCTTAATACTCACAGCAAAAGTAGACCATGATTTGCTGCAGAAAAAAAAATTGAAGGGGGGTAATTGGAATGAAATTTTAGGATTTCGTGAAAAATGACCAATTCTGACAGACTGTATATACTTAGAAAATTGTATATTTGACATATGAGATGAGTAGGGCCTATGGGTTTTTATCCCTTATATTGAAGAAAGATAACCCTTAATACCCAAATCAAAAGTAGACCATGATCTGCTACAGAAAAAAAATGGACGTAGGTAAGTGGAATGAAATTTTAGAATTTTGTGAAAAATGACCAATTTTGACAGACTGTATATACTTAGAAAATGTTATATTTGACATATGAGATGAGTAAGGTCTATGGCTTTTAATTCCTTATGTTGAAGATAGATAACCCTTTATATCCAAAGCAAAAGTAGACCATGATCTGCTGCAGAAAAAAAAATTGAAGGCGGGGGTAATTGGAATGAAATTTTAGGATTTCGTGAAAAATGACCAATTCTGACTGAACGTATATAGTTAGAAAATGTTTTATTTGACATATGAGATCAGTAGGGCCTATGGCTTTTAATTCCTTATGTTGAAGAAATATAACCATTAATATTCAAAGCAAAAGTAGACCATGATCTGCTGTAGAAATAATAGTGAAGGGAATGAAATTTTAGGATGTCTTGAAAAATTCCCGGTTCAGACCTACACTGGATACTTAGAAAATTTTATATTAGACATATGGGTTGAGCAAGGCTTATGGCTTTTGTTTCCTTACTTTGAAGAAAGATAACCATTGATATTCAAACTATCAAAGCCAGTGTAGACCATGATCTGTTGCCAAAAAAAATTAAAGGGGGGTCAGTGGAATGAATTTTTACAATTTCGTGAAAAATAACCGATTCTGACAGACACAAGTGACTTAGATAATTTCATATATCAAATATGAAATGAGCAGGGCCAATGGCTTTTCATTCCTTATTTTGAAGAAAGATAACCCTTGATATTTAAAGCCAGAGTAGACCATGATCTGCTGCCAAAAAAAATTAAAGGGGGGTCAGTGGAATGAATTTTTACAATTTCGTGAAAAATGACCGATTCTGACAGACACAAGTGACTTAGATAATTTCATATATCAAATATGAAATGAGCAGGGCCAACGGCTTTTCATTCCTTATTTTGAAGAAAGATAACCCTTGATATTTAAAGCCAGAGTAGACCATGATCAGTTGATTTTATAAGATGTGCCTCAATGAGGTGGTGCTAATGAGTACCCACAATGTATGTTTTGGAGCAGAAGTAAAATAAAAGACATCTGAGGATTCTTATTTCTGCTCTAATCATGAATTGATGGTGCTCGTAAGATCAATCTCTATGAGGATGCATTGTTATAAAGAGACATAAAAATAAAAGTTAAAGAAATATTGCTTACCTTCAAAATTAGTAATCCAAGAGAATATGTAATCCTAAATGCACGTAATCCTAAATGCACAAATTAACACAATATAAAATCCTAGCTGAAAGAAATAATTCACAATTAAATGCAAATAAAACACAAGTAAAACACAAAAACACAATAAAACACTATTGGATAATAGTATTTCAGAGCAGTTGAAAACAATTATGAGCAATAAAATCGCAAATAGTTGAGAACAACCAAGGGAGCAGTTGTATGTTACTCAAAGAGAACAAAACAAATGCGACTTGGTCATAAAATTCCCTAGTATTTGTACCATCTCTGGAGTAAAAGGTGTTAAGTTGTACTCAATGACAGGAAGAGATAATGATCTTGCCTAAACTTCCTCTGCTCACTCAAGTGACAAGGATCTCATCTCAGGTGACAACTCAATAATTAGCACTAATTAGGTGTGACTGATGTGAATCAATGTGCAGAAAGCATGACAGAATAAAAGTTCATTACAAATATATTGCTAAAATAAATAAATAAATAAATAAGAATATATTTATAAATAAATAGATAAAATATTCATCAAGACCCTAGTGTCAGTGAGAATTGGACATTTTACCTGAAAACATAAAATTTCATTCCCCTAACCCCGCCTTAATTTTTTTCTGCTGCAGATCATGGTCTGCATTGACTTTGAATATCAATGATTATATTTCTACAAATTAAAGAATTAAAAACCAGAAGCCCTACTCATCTCATATGTCAAATATAACATTTTCTATGAAAAAACAGCCAGTCAGATTTGGTCATTTTTCCCGAAATCCTAAAATTTCATTCCAATTACCAACCTTCAATTTTTTTTCTGCAGCAGGTCATGGTCTACTTTTGCTTTGGGTATTAAGGGTTATCTTTCTTCAATATAAAGAATTAAAAGCTATAGGCCCCATTCATCTCATATATCAAATATAACATTTTCTAAGTATATACAGTCTGTCAAAATTGGTCATTTTTCACGAAATCCTAAAATTTCAGTCCTTTTACCCCCCTTCAATTTTTTTTCTGTAGAAGATCATGGTCTGCTTGATTTGGTTATTAAGGGTTATCTTTCTTCAATATAAGGGACAAAAAGCCATAGGCCCTACTCATCTCATATGTCAAATATAAGATTTTCTAAGTATATACAGTCTGTCAGAATAGGTCATTTTTCACGAAATCCTAAAATTTCGTTCCAATTACCCCCCTTCAATTTTTTTTCTGCAGAAAATCATGGTCTACTTTTGCTATGAGTATTAAGGGTTATCTTTCTTCAACATAAGGAATTAAAAGCCATAGGCCCTTCTGATCTCATATGTCAAATATAATATTCTCTAAGTATATACGATCAGTCAGAAATTGGTCATTTTTCACGAAATCCTAAAATTTCATTCCAATTACCCCCCTTCAATTTTTTTTCAGCAGCAGATCATGGTCTACTTTTGTTTGATTTTTGCATATTTTTGTAACATATGTATATTTTTACATTATTTGGTCTGTGCCCCCAGCTTATTGAGTATATATGCGGGCGGATGTGCTCGCCCCGCCACGGACCTGTCGTGTTTGTTTTTCTTGTGCTTTAAAGATGGTGTTGTCCGTTTTGGGGCAAGCCCACCCGCTCTCTATTGCTGGGTAGAACAGTTTTTGTACCTGCAAGGTTGTGCTTGTAGATTATATTTTGTGATTTTTGTGTATTCTGTGCATACAACATATAATATAGTGTGACGGCCTCCGCCGTCTCGGGCCCAAGTTTGTGTTTATTTTAGTTTGTGGGTGACCTCTATCGCGGAGGATGTGGAAGTAGGTCAATCCCCTTTTCTGCATTTTTTGTTAAAGTTAGGAAAATGTGGTGCCCTCCTCCACGTAGGATGTCATATTCTGTGGGGCCGTAAGCGGGTCATTCTGAGTCGCCATGTTTACATATCATTATCGCATCCTATGTGAAGGAAGGCACCATAGGAGGAATTGTATTCTTACCTAGTCGTTTGAGGGCCCGAGATATCGTGTGCCGATCTCGTTAGCAATGTAGTTAGTACAAATTCATATAATCATGTAGGTCGCATACAAGCGTCCGACTGCGCATGTGCGCAGTCGAGCACTCCTGTGCGATCTTGTTTTTATGTGTCATATTTACAGTTAACAATGTTTGAAATCGCTTTTTGGAAAAAACTCTTCTTCTATCTCCAGGTTTTTGATCTCTCTTTTCCTATACTATCCTCTCTACGGGATTCCTACTCTACAAATATTCTACAACTATCGCTGTATCTACCTAATTGAGCATTGCGTGGGTGGATGTGTGTTGTTTTAGTTTTGCGTGGGTGGTTGTGTGTTGATGCCCTCCTTCAGGGTCGCGCTAAGTCATGCCCTAGTTAATTAGTTAATTTCCCTTATCTGTATAAATATTTGGCCGTCTTGACCGTCCGTTTTAAATACGGTCATGGCGCGATTTGCTGTTTGTGGTGATTCTTATGTTAAAGGGCAGTATCGAGGGCTGTTTGATGTACCAGGCGAGGTTCGGTTTTTCGGCCGTGGTGGTATGCGCGTGGCGAGCTATGATGTTGACTTGTGGGACAGCGTTTCATATTTTCCGAGGGCAAATTTGGGACAGCGATGGCCGTCTCCACAGGCACTATTATAGGGACCGTATTCATTTGTCAAGGGAGGGACCGAAGCAATACCATGTGTGCTTAGAAAGGGCCTTCCTGCGATTTTTCTGCTAGTCAGGTATTTATAAAAGGGTCCTTTTGTGGGCCCCCAGATCATTCCATTTGGGTAACCTTATAATGTACATCCTTTATTCGAAAGCGAAATTTGCGAAAAAAGAAAAACCAAAGAGATGTGATAAGGCCTATTGTTTCTTATTTCTGTCCCACTCATCTATGTGCATTCCTGAAGGAGAGCCTTTTGTTTGCTAGTGTGTTGGTGTGCCGTTCTCCTTTGGGTTGTGCGGTTCTTGATCAGCCAGGATTTTGACGCAACGCTGCTCAGTGCCAAAGTCCTAAGACCGCAAACCCCAACGTTACATCTCGTCCTGATTTCCCGTTTGCCTCACCCCCTCCGGAGAGGCCGGGCGATGGATTCTCCTTGTGGTGGATCCATTCCCAGTCCCGGCGTGTTCTCGTGTGATCCTCTTTTGGGTAGTGTGGCTCCCGATCGGCTAGGATTTTGGTGCAGCGCTCATAAGTGCAAAGCCAGTGGGCCGCAAGCACAACGCTACACCTCGTCTTAACCTCTCGCTTGCCATACTCCTTTGGAGGGTGGGTCGGGGCTATGGATTTTCCTTGTGGTGGGTCCATGCCCCGTTCTGTTATGGTCTTCTAACAGTGATCCAGGGATCGCTGTCACCGTTAGGCACTCCTAAGTGCATGTTGAACTTTTTCCTTCATTCGCCGGAAATTACCGAGTTGAATATCGATTTCCGTAGGAACTCGGCAGTTAAAGTTACCTGTCTATTTTGAAGGCTTTTCATATTAAAATTATGAAGGAAAAAATATTAACTCCTCGTATCTTATTTATCCTTAACACTAGAAAAAAGTCACTGTTATCCTGATGTAGGAAAATTATTCAGTTTTTATTTGGTGCATTTCAAAGTGATGAATAATTAATTCTTATTGCTTCCATCTGCAATTTAATGTCATGCCTATATGCTCCATAGACGGCAATGTATTTTTTTAAAAAAACGTCAGATTTCCATGTTTGGTTGCCAATATTAAATAGAAATGATTTGTTTGGAATTAAGTCACTGTTATATACTGTTAGACTGTTGTTCAAAGTTTACGATGATATAAAGTTTATTTCTATTGAAAAATGATAAATTGCTTCCCCGAGAGCTTAAAAATCGTTTATAAGCTGTTTATCAGTACTGCAGTTCATGATGCAAAAATCGCTAAGTCCACATTATATGTACCAGAAATCGTATCAAACATGTAAAGCTTTTTTTTTACGGCGTAGCCGTTATGGTTTTGCTTTTGTCCTACATTTTTCGTTACTCCATTGGTCAATAAAACCACATGTCCAAGTAGATGACCATTTCATTGGTCAATGATTTGCATAAATAAATCTACTCAAAAAATACGACAGTTTACGAAGTTTTAACCTAGGACTGAGATGTTTCATTTTTTTATGTGAGACATGAATGAAAAATGCTTGCTCACCGTTTTGTCCTTTGATGACCATACGTCATGTGTATAATTGGGATTCTAGTGAATTCTGTAACTGCTGCGGTGAATAGCTATTTTTACCTAATTTCACGTGGTTGGTCTATATAGCGAAAGGAACCATTACGCGAAAGGAAGGTTCCTTTCGCGAAAGGAAGAATTTTCTGCGAAAGGAGTTGTTTGTTTGATTTGAGGTATAACGTCCCCATCAACACTGTGTAGGTCATTTTGGAGACGTTGCTTCCAAGTTTGTGGGACTTTTACCCGACATTGAGATGAAAGACACCTCAAGCCCTGTTGCCCAATGAAACCAATAAAGAGATATAACATGACAAAAACATGTAATAATCGCATTACAAATTGACAGATGTTTAATTTACAATATATGCTAAATAAAAGTTGCAGTGTATCATTTGTCTTCAGCATACTTTATCTCCTCCATTTTAACACAAAATGGACATTTTGGAATATCATTAATGTTATATAATTTCTGAAAAGGAATAAGTGTAATTTGAGTTTTAGTTAGGTGCACATAAGATCAAGTTTCCGTCCGTTTGTCTGCTCGTCCGTTTGTTCGTCCGTCTATGCGTTTACATTCACCATAGCGACAACCCTAAATGTTAACCCTAGAATTTGTGTTCAAAAACAGTGAATGATAACGTTTTCTTATTTGTTGTGCATATACTTGAGATCATATGCTCTTGAAATGAGGTCATGTTTTTAACCTTGAACTTTTACATTGACCTTAGCTCAAACAGGCGGGACACCGCCCTCTGCAAAGCTATTTTTCCTCGCGTGACATCTGAATTGTTTGAATACAGTAAACCATTTCATAGCTAGACAATTGTTGCTGTCACTATTGTAGCTCATATTGCACGACCCGCAGAAAAAGCGACCGACTGAAGTCGGTGGATTTTCTAAGAGTGCCCTAAAATCACCGTGTCATTCTGTCAGTCCGTCCGTAACCCGTTTGTGAAAATTGGTGATAGTGACTTAACCGCTTGGAATATTTAAACAATTTTTGGCATGCTGATAGATATCAATGAGATCTAACCAATGAACTTGCGAAATATTACATTCCATTTAGTATAGCCTCGCCGAGGCGAAAAATGTGAAAATTTTCGAACTGCTTCTCCTCGGAAACCGTTGGGCCAATTGAAGTCAAATTTCATATGGAGGCTCTATGGGATGATGGGGGAAACCAAAATTTGCTCATGGGGTCCAGGTCACATGACCAAAATGGCCGCCAAGCCATATATAGTAAAAACCCTTCAAAATAGTCTTCTCCAGAACCACTGGGCAGATTTCCACGAAACTTGATAAATAGCATCTGGGACGTAGGCCCATCATAAATTGCTAAAATGGTGACCCTGGGTTGACCTTGACCTTCTTTGTGCCTAGGTCAAACTTTGACACATATGCTTTTGTATTGGAAAAGTGAGAATTCATTTTTTCCTGCAAACGATTCAGAAAACAGTACTAAAGTATAAGATATATTTTTGCTCCTTACGATAAGGCGCATTTATTGGGGGAACCGTTTTAGGTCCAGGTCACATGACCAAAATGGCCACCATACCCATATATGGTAACACTCATAAAGCTAAAAGCATCCGGCGGGTCCTGCACTTCAGCTGAAGCACTGGTTTCTAAACAACCTTCCAAATAAATCTACGCCGCATATCTTTTTTAAAGATATTTCTTGTTTGTATTGATTTTGTAATTACTAGTAATAAACAACATACGGATAATATACTTGATACAGTGATTATATTCCTCGGATTTCTTTATTTTATTTTATAATAATTTTGTTTCACTTTTGCTACATTTATGTTTTCATTCATTATGAATGGGCGGCAAATATGTCAAAAGGACAAACATTGTCGAAATCATTAACTGTGAAATGGCGATTAAATGCCGACTAAAACCACCATGAAAAGTTAATTGGCAGTTTGAAGCCATTAATTGATTGTGTTTGTTTCTATTGGGGTTTAACGGCCCAGTCAACACTATTTAGGTCAGTTTTGAGCCGGTCGGTTTACCTGTCCACACTTTTCCTGAGCAAGCTTATACGTAAGCGGTTAACCAGTTCAGTGCACATTCGCCTCATCGAGGGGGTTCAAACGAGCACCAACAATCTATGTTTTGTGCAGAAGTTAGAAAAATATCTGTTATTCATCTGAAATTGTTCCTTTTTCTACAATGTATTTGAACAGGCGTATTTTTTTTTTTTTTGGGGGGGGGGGGGGGGGAGGAGGAGGTGGGGGGCACTGGGAATTAGAGGGTGTTCTTGGGGTTCGGTCTCAGGGATGTGTCCAAAGTCCTGTAATGTCAACCATACCGACCCGCTGGGTAATGACATATCTGCAAGCAGTGTAGTAGGTACGGATGAGGATGCTCGCGATAGATCTCTTCTGTTAATGATTGAATTTGCAACCCGATACTGTATAAACTGTGTAAATCAAATTTCTGTTGGTTTAAACATATTTTATTCGTATTCTACAAGTACAATACAAAGCAAATATGACTGAAATCATACAAAAAGGGATTCAGAAGAAAGTCAGAGACTTATTTGAATCTGTTTCCCTAAACATTTGCGATAATACCATTGAATTAAATCTATATAATTGTCGATGCAAAACAGTAACTATTGTAAGTACAGAATTAGCGACTATGTTCAAAGCTATTTTGTAGCATTTTTACATACTAAAAATGGTTAAGGTGAAGGTAGCGTTGGAGGGAGGGGGGGGGGGGGCTCCACGGGGAATCCATCAGGGTAAAAAATAACAAAGAAAAAACAATACAGCTTCTGCCGCTCTCATGTAAAAGGTCTGAGACATTCAAATCAAAGTTGTTTTATCAAGTACCAATAAAACTATTTCTTCAAAGGCGGAACGTATAGGTTTGTCGTTCTGAAGGTTGGATATAACTTAGGTTAAGGTCGTATGGTTAACTTTGCGAGGTAGTTCTCTAAAAACAAAATAAGAGTAACAAACCAAAATATTTAGGTGTATTTGTTGGAGAATCACCGGTTCGGGAGATTATCACAGAAAAGAGCCTGGTTAGACAAGTAAACTTGCCGTAGATTTAAAAAAGACATATTCTAGCCCCACACTCTGTTCTCGGACTAACATCAAAAAAGGAAAAAAAAAAAAGAAGTGAAAGTGTGTCTAATACGGTAGGAAATGATACGTGCATTCATCGCCTAATTATGGTTGGTTTGGAATCTTTTAGTTTTTAAAATAAAGTTATGGACAAGGAGGACGATTTGTTTGTTCTCGTTGTAATTTAGTGTTTGGTCACCATAAAGTAGAGTATCGAGAGTTGGTTGACAAAACTGATAAACTGATCTTAACATTTCTTCTCTAAAGTTCGCATATCGTGGACAGTGAAGAAGAAAATGTTCGGTGTCTTCGACGAGACCACATACACATAAAGCACTTGGGACAATGTTTCTCGAGAAGAGGTGTTCGTTTAAGGAGCTGCATTTGGTTCTAAGCCGGCTGTGATAAATTTGTCCGAGACGTTTCCCTGCGTTGAAATGACGAGGCGTAGGGATTAAGTTAGTATTGAGTTGACGTTTAAGTGATGCTAAACTGGAGCTGTTTCTGATCTCCTCAGACAGAGAGTTCCAAGTTCTTATCGCACTTGGAAGAAAAGAATTAAAGTAGAGCTGTGAGTGACTGTGAATAGTTTGAATGTTGGTAGAATTACGAAGGCTATACGAAACATTTTCTCCCACTGTAGCTGGTAAGAGTGAAGATAGATATGCTGGAGAAATGCCATGATACATTTTGTAAAGCATAGCAATTTTATGTTTATTTCTTCGTGAGGCCAACGTATCCCAGCCAGTTTCAGAGTAAAGAAGATTTAGAGAAACCAGTCTGGTTGCCCCAGTAACTATACGTGCTGCCTCAATCTGTATTTTTTCAAGTTCATATGCTTCATACTGGGTGCAATTGTCCCATACCACGTCGGCATATTCTAGAAGAGGTCTAATGAACGAACAATAAATAGTCTGAAGTGATTTTCTATCAAGTAGAAATTTTAGTTTACGCATGATATTAATCCGATTCCATGCTTTTGATTTGATTTCGGCTAGGTGTTCATGCCACGTGCAATCACTAGAAAATATAAGGCCTAGGTGTTTATGAGTACTGACCTCAGATATTTCTTGAGTGTCCATGAAAATTGGTGGGTGGTAAGGTTTATTGATTTTACGAGAGAGCAAGAGAGATTCAGACTTTGTAGGGTTGAAGCTGACTAGCCACTTTTTTGCCCATTGCTGTATCCTTTCTAGATCATCATTTAAGAGGTGAGCAGCTTCAACCGGGATAAGCCCCCGCCCAAAGGGGCCTGAAGAAATATATGGGCTGCATGATGCTTCCACGCAGAGCTGAATCCGGCCCGCACACTAGTACTGGTAAACCGCTTAGATGATCTAAGCCTGTCCAGGAACCGCAGTGCGAGGCGGACCGTCCATGGTAATAAACCCTATTGGTTTCATTGGGCGACAGGGCTTGAGATGTCATTTCATCTCAATGTCGGGTAAAAGTCCCACAAAATTGGAAGCAACGTCTCCAAAATGACCTTTACAGTGTTGACGGGGACGTTAAACCTCAAATCAAACAAACAAAAGCTTCAACCGGGTTTTCAACAATTATGTAAAGACTCGTGTCGTCTGCAAACAGACGTATCGTGCAATGGATATCTTCAACAATATCATTAATGTATACTAAAAACAAGAGAGGACCAAGGATAGAGCCTTGTGGGAAATTTCTGTTCATTGTTGTACATCCAGACGAAGCGTCTCATCTGGATCTACACTGTTTGCCATCCTCAATGATTTTATATTTTCACTTATTGGAAAAGACACTACTTTACAGTGTAGATCCAGATGAGGCTGTGCATGGTATTTTATCTATTATCGCCATACAGACCAGTGCAAATTTCTATGCAAACAATGCAGATCCAGCTGATGCGCCTAATCTGGATCTACACTCTTTGCTTTTCTGCTGATTTCTGTTAATGATATTCAACTCTGCCTGTCCGCACAGTGTAGATCATGGTTCGACTGCTCAGAATGAGCCGTCTTCTATCCAGCTCTACACTGTTTGCCATTCTGTTGATGACTTTGACTAAACCACCGTAAATAAAATTGAATTGTCTCAATTCACATTACGAAATCACGCCTATCCTATACTGATAAATTTTACCACCAAAAAAAAAAAAAAAAATGAAAATGTTTAGATAGAAAATACTGCTATTTTTCATACTTCTGTTCCAAGAATAGATTATAGGAACTCGTCAGAACCGCCCCGGTAAGGCAGTTCTAACGAGTATCCACAATCTTTGTTTTGATGAAAAAAATAATGTATACCACTGTGAACCTCAGTTTTACTGTATAAAAGTGGGGTTTAAGGAGTCACAATAATATAGGTGTGTTTTTGTGATGAGAGATGGATCAATCAAATATTTTATTCTCTCAATCCATCATGCATAATGGCAATATAAGGTGATAAAAATAACTGTTATAATTATTATAAGGTGATAAAAATAACTGTTATAATTATTCAGAGATGAAAGAATCTACTTTAGTAGTTCCTCTGTCCGAATTTTCCACTATTTTCCGCATATCAAAGGTATGTCTTTAGACTTGCCCAAGGTATTTCTTTTGCTTGTTTGATTTGAGGTTTTAGAGTAACAGTCAAATAAATAATGTATACCCCAGTTTTACTATATAAAATTGGGGTACACGTAGGTCAGAATTATATAGGTGTGTTATCGTGATGACGAAGTTAACAAACGTGCTTTAATTTAACAATGAGTTGGCGCGTGCCCGTCGTCCCCCACTATGTGTTTTAAAGTGTCAATCATGTGTTACCCTTAAAATGCCAATCATAATATTGAAGATAACAATTTGATTAAATAAATAAATAAATAAATAAATAAATAAATAAATAAATAATGTAACACTCATCTTTGTTCACTTTTTGTGATAGATTTGATAGACAATCTTTGTGGTGTTTTGATTTATGTACAGTTTTGTTAACTCTTAAAGTGTAAATCATAACTAGTGCAAATGACATTTTCCTGGTTTTTGAGTTGATTTATTTCGAAAACACGTCTATTAAAAAATATTGAAAATTTTACCACCAAAAAAATGAAAGTATTCAGATAAAAAAAATTGCTACTTTTCGTATTTCTTCTCGAAACATAAATTGATGGAACTCGTTTTAGCAGAAATAAGAAAAATAATGATCCCCATTTTACTACATAAAAGTGGATAATATAATGTGATGTGATCATAAAACTATTGCAGCCCATTCACATAGTAATTGCATGCCTCATTTTAATAAATACCTTCTGTGACTGACTTTTAAGGTACTTTTTATATCTTTCTTGAATTCTTAAAGTGTCAACCATAGCTCGACAAACAACATTTTCGAAATTGTGTTAAATTTGTGTAGGACAAAAATTACAGCCGATTCAAATATGAGTGAAATGTCTTTTATAATAAATAAATAAATAAATAAATAAATAAATACATAATTAAATAAATAGGCTTATCTGTGTTTACACATTATGTTACTTTTATGGCGTCCTTTCAATTATTCAGGGAATATCTTATACAATATACTGTATATCAGTGCAGTGTTAACTCTTGAAGTGTCAATCATGACTTGGGCAGACAACATTTTTCAAAATGTGTTTACCTGTCATGTTACTTTTTATGGCTCCTTTTAATTATTCAGGACATATCTTATACAATATACTGTATATCGGTGTAATGTTAATTCTTAAGGTGTCAATTATGACTGCGGCAGACCATCAAGAAAATTTGACCCCCTATAACCCCATTTTCATAGTAATAGTAAAACTTGAGTTTGCAGGGGTATACATTAGTTCTTATTTCTTCTTAAAAACATAGATTGTGGATACTCGTTAGAACCGCCTCGCCGAGGTGGTTCTGACGAGTATCCACAATCTATGTCTTGAGCAGAAATAAGAAACATATCAATTTTTTTCATCTGAAAATTTTCATTTTTTGGTGGTAAAATTTACAATGTATATGTATAGGCGTGTTTTCGTAATGGAACAAAACTGGTTTTAATGTAAGAACTTTCTCATCTGAGTTCATCTCGGCCCCCGCCCATATGGGCTTGAAGAAATATATGGGCTGCATGATGCTTCCTGGCAGGGCTGAATCCGGCCCGCAAACTAGTACTGGTAAACCGCTTAGAGGATCTAAGCCTGTCCAGGAACCGCGGTGCGAGGCGTATGCTAATAAAGCCTATTGATTTCATTGGGCGACAGGGCTTGAGATGTCATTTCATCTAAATGTCGGGTAAAAGTCTCACAAAATTGGAAGCAACGTCTCCAAAATGACCTTTACAGTGTTGACGGGGGCGTTAAACCTCAAATCAAACACACAAACAAAATCTGACTTGATCTTGATCGAGTCTTATAGGCGTGTTTTCGTGATTGGCTAAAAATATTTTTCATGGCGTTATTTATTTAAATAAATAAAAAATATGTATCATGGCGTTATTTATTTAAATAAATAGATAAAATAAATGCATAAAAAGAACGGAGTCAAAAGATTTCACGTATCACATTTGACCTTAATCCTTATTTAATATCACTGGACAAGAGACTGCGCTAATATATAATGGTGGTAATAACCGGCCAGATTAAAAAATACATTAAGTTGTCCTTAATTATCGAACAGTACACGTGTGATTAGCCACACCAATGTGATGCAATAGTTTCCAATATATTTCTATATAAAGTGGGAATTTAGGGCACAAAAATAGATTATTGGTGTTCTTTGCAACACCCTGATTCGGACGGTCTTACCAGTACCCCAGCTATATTTTTGAGCAAGAAAAAAAAGGAATATAATATATACTCTTGTAAACTCCCAACTTAACAATTAACAAGGATGTTCATGACACAGGCAGCTTAACATATAGACCCACTATCCCACGTGTCAAAAAAATAAAAACAAAATAAAAGACAACAACAACAACAACAAAAAACCCTATTACTACTACTACTACTCATAATAATAATATTGATAATTGTAATTATTATTATTATTATTTTTATTATTATTAAGCAATTCTACATAATGTAGCTCTTCAATATGTTAAATATGTTCGTTTATACTAGATGCCTCGAAATGAAAAGGCATGGTTGTTACTTCAAGAAGTTCTTTTTTTCACATTTAGATAGCCTTAATTTGAGCTCCTTTGAATACCTACAGGTAGATCTATTAAGCAAAGTGTCATATCTGCAGATGTATGATTAATGATTCCCTGAGGTCAGCGACTCGAGAAAAAATATTGGATATTCTGTACCTTGATCCCAGTGGTGTACAGGGAGATAACTCGAATAATCGCCCAGACAGGTTTTAACGGAAATTCACGACTTATTCCGATCGCCGCCTATGAAGGAAAAAGTTCGGTATGGCAAATCCGAGGCCGCAAACCACAGTGCCTACCGTTGACTTTGTTTCCCCTTTTCGCCGTGAGACGGCCGCCCTTTGATCACTACGCTCCTTTTTGGTTGGTAGCGTCTCAGGTGCGGTTAAATCATTTATTGTTTCTGAAATCGGGTCTCTAACGGTTTTGGTTTCAGGCATGTTTGTGTGTAACCTCGTACGGGGTGTGTCTCTCGTAACAGTGCAATAAATTTAGTCTGCGCCCTTAGCTTTCCCCTATATTTTTCCAGGTAGTTTGTTTTCTCAAAGAAATTGAAAACCGCGTCCCTCATTTCCTGTGACATTAGATTGAGCAAAGAACTCGCGTTTATCTCCCCTTGGTATCCTAGTGCTGTCAGTTCTCCCTTTAGTTCCCTTCTAGCGGGGCACTCTGCGAGGTAGTGTTGAACACTCTCCACCCCGCCACAGTGCCCGCATAATGGATCGGCCGCGTTATAGAAGATGTTGTGTGCATTTAGTCCGTTGACCCCAAGTCTTAGTCGTGTATATATGCGATCGAGCTTTCGGCTGTCGCTGTATTGAACTATTTTCGGGGTCAAGGACTGGCAGATCGAGTGTCTGAAGCCGTGTTGTCCCTGCCATATGCGCGCCCATTCCTTTTTGATGCTTGCCTTAATGATTGTGTAGACTTCTTGTGGGGTGGGGAGGTAGTCAAGTTCCGTCCCCCGGGTCAGAGCTTCTTTGGCCAGCTTGTCTGCGGGGTCGGTCTGAAAGCCCCAAGACACCACAAGACACCCCAAGATACCCCAAGACACCTTTATTATTACACATATATTATTATTTTATATATATTATGATGTACTTGAAGCAACTTTTGCGAAAAGATTTACATTTGGCCACGTTTAGAATACAGATATCAGTATATACACATTGGCAGTCAGTCGAGTCGATAAAGTTTTGTCTTAAAATAAGAATAAATAACACTTAAATACTATCCCCAATTTTCAACATTGGAAATAGTGTCCCCAGTTTTCAACATTGTTTTAATTGCTCATTATCGCCCAGTCACGTTAGCCTAAGGATAAAATTTTATCCTTAGTTTCCAGCTGGTACCGCGCAAATGTAACTGATGATCTGTTCAGGCTTGTTAAACAGTTTGCGACTCGTGAATGTGTGACTAGAACATTTAATTGGCAGCCGTTTACCAGCCTATTTTTATCTGATTGTCTTTTTTCTTTCCTCTCTCTCTTTCTCTCTCTCTCATCACAAAATCACGCCTTTAAAATTTTAATCCACTTAAGCCCGACGGTCATATAGTAAAAATGGCGTTTACAGGGATATATATTATTTTCTAATTTCTGCTAAAACATAGATTGTGGTTACTCGTTAGAACCGCCTCACCGAGGTGGTTCTAACAAGTACACACAATCTATGTTTAGAGCTTAAAGGCATTTATTCTCGTTTATTGAGGACCATCAATGCATTACATAATATTATGTAGTACTCAGTGCTGGCTGAAGAGAGGTCCTCTGTCTTCAACAGGTAAGGGACCTCCTTGGGGAAAATCAATAATTTACTAACTGTTGACAAGACTGTACCTTATTGATTTTCCCCTTAAGTGCCTCAGTCAGGGAATCAACAAGAGCTACTAATCACCATATTATGGGCTGCCTTTGATCTGCTACAGAGAGTATATCACAGGGGGTAATAAAACAATTATGAGCACACGGTGTGTCCTACCTTACAAGAATAAATGCCTTTAAATGGGAAAAATATCGGATTTTTTTTTGTGGTGGAAAATTTTCATTTTTTAGTGGCAAAAATTCTATATATTTGAATAGGTGTGTTTTCGTTATGTATTTATTATTATTATTATTTTAGTTATTTATTGATTTTATATATAGTTTTAGGAAAGTAAAGTAAATGGGAAAATGAGTTCACTGTTCCTTTAAAAAGCAGTAAAAAAGTAAAATAAAGTAAGTTTGGGTACATGCAAAAGACAACTAAATATCACATTTTTTCATCAGAAAATTTATATTTTATTTTTATTTACGTATTTATTTATTAGGTAAAATTTTCAATACTGTAAAAATAAAGTAAAAACAAAAATAAATAAAACATTAGAAATAACATAAAACATTTAATATTCTATCGGTCGCCGACACTTTGCCATGTCATCTTTGCAGAGACACACTTGTGACTATTCATTAGGTGTGAAAAGTATTATCAGTTGAAAAGGATTAAGCGAACAATAACGTAATCAGTAAACAAGTGGCCGTTTGCATGCATAGATATCAGCTTTTAGTAATTGACGGGCATACATGAGATAATTAAATTATATATTCGGTACCTTTCATCCTAAGATCGGAACAATTGGATGGATTGGTTACTTGACTTTTTTTTAATTACAAACAAAAAAGGAATAATAGGCAATGGTAAAATGCATTCCGCGGCGTCTGATCTGGGCCTGCACTGTTTGCCACGGTACCCCTTTCGGGGTTTCTGATACTAAATTGGTTAAATTGATTGTATTTGCATCAAAATTTAATTGGAAAATGACTGAATATTTAGCAAACAATGTCTGGGCCTGCACTGTTTGCCACGGTACCCCTTTCGGGGTTTCTGATACTAAATTGGTTAAATTGATTGTATTTGCATCAAAATTTAATTGGAAAATGACTGAACTTTTAGCAAACAATGTAGGCCCTGATCAGACGTCGCATTCTGCGGCGTCTGATCTGGGCCTGCACTGTTTGCCACGGTACCCCTTTCGGGGTTTCTGATACTAAATTGGTTAAATTGATTGTATTTTTATCAAATTTAATTTGAAAATGACTGGAATTTTAGCAAACAATGTAGGCCCTGGTCAGACGCCGCATTCTGCATTTTGCGGCGTCTGATCTGGGCCTGCACTATTTGCCACGGTACCCCTTTCGGGGTTTCTGATACTGTATAATTGGGAGTATTATGTTCTGATACAGTATAATTTGGATTATCATTCCTTCATTTTGCTATTAAGGCAATCATAATTAAATTTTAAAGACATCTTTCTGTACTTCAAACAGCAGGTAAAGAGATTTAACGAACACTCGCCAAGTAATTTAATCAAACTACGGTTTACTGACTTTCTTTCACACGTTATTACCTGTGATTGTGTGAATTACAAACACACTGTTTATTCACTCCTGTCTATCTGTCCATCTATCTATCTAGCCGTCCGTCCATTCGTCAGTCAGTCAGTTCGTCCGTCTGTCTGTCCGACGATGCACCCGTCAAATTAGTGCTTATTTAATGCATTTTTTATTAGAAATAATAATAATAATAATAATAATAATAATAACAACAATTTGATAACGCATCCGTGATAAATAACACGGAAATGCGCAGATTCAATTATATTGAACATTTTGCCACCTTACAAGTGAAAATTTTCTGGCGAAAAATTCCGATAGTCTTCATATTTGTGCTCTAAACATAGATTGTGGGTACTCCTTCTGACTGGACCAGTGAGGCCGTTCTAACGAGTCATATTCTATGTTTTGAGCAAAAACTAGAAAAATAATTTACAGCCCTGTAAGCCCCAGTTTTTCTGTATACAAATGGGGTTTGAGGGGATCGAAATTATGCAGGCGTGTTTTGGTGATGTGTCGCCCGGTCTTTCTAATGATATTTTCCTTTATCTCTGCTTCTTGTTTGTTTTGGTGATATAACGCCCGAAACAAAAGCTAGAACTCAACATAAATATTTTCTCATAAAACGGTGGCTCATAAATGTAGAACAACATTCTTAACTCTTTTTGTATCAAATTGGAATCTTCCTCATTATATATAACAGTAGTCCATTTCAAAATTTGGGGGTGTCAGGCTGGTGGCAGAATAGAATTTCCGATCAAATACATACTAAATATTCAAATTTTCTCATGAAACTTGGCTCATAAATGTATAATAACATTCTAGATAATATGCAATAACACTTTTTTTGGCTGTTTTTAAAAATGTTGATTTTATGAGTTGATTTCGCTAAATCCGGCTGATTTCGCGAAATCAACTTGATTTCGCATATTATACCTACCGCTACACGAGTATATACAGGGCATTGTAACTGTTTAGGACGTAAACAGCGTCTGAATTTTGTTTATGAAACACTTTTAGGTATCGATAAGCCTTCTAACACTCTTATGGAAAGAAATAAATATTAAATTTTGGTGTTTTGGGGTGTCTTGTGGTGTCTTGGGGTGTCATGTGGTGTCTTTGGGCTTTCAGACTCACCGGTGTCTGCGCGCTCATTCCCCTGCACGTTGCAGTGGGAGGGGATCCAATCTATGTTCATGGTGATGCCTTGTTTTAGTATTTTGTGTATTAGGATATGAATGTCCTGCAGTATATCAGGTCTTGTAGTGCTGTTTCCAGAGTTTATGCTTTGTACTGAGCTTAATGAGTCCGTTAGTATAACAACACTATCGGGTTTTTCTTCCTGTATCCATTCCAAAGCTTTCTGTATGGCTATAAGTTCTGCAGAGTAGACTGTGAGGTGCTGGTTAAGTTTGAATTTTTGGTCGAAATTAAATTCTGGTAATGTGAAAGCGCACCTTGTTTCTTTTTTGTCAGCATATTTGCTTCCATCATTGAAAAGTTTAAGCGCTTGCTTATAGTTTTCACTGATGTGTGATTCTGCGATCTCATTGCATTTTTTCTGTGTTGTTTCAGTTTTCTTTATGACACCCGCTAGTGTTGTTTTTGCGCGTAGGCTTCTTAAATTAAAAACTTCCGGATATGTTTTTCCGCTGTTTTGACCTGTTCGAGGTCATGGTGTTTAATAAGGTCCTGGACTTTGATAATGTAGGGGATCTTTCCTATTAACCTATCTCTTTTAACATGATTGGGCGTGTCGGCGATCATTTGGTTTATGGGGAGACTTTCCCTAAGACTGCTTGACTTATTGACACCGTTTTCTCAATTGCATTGTGGCATTTATACATATCTATATTTATAGTAAAAGAAAGAAAGTTCAAACCATTCGGAACCTTGAAAATGACAAAATACGCAGTCTTTGGAGATTCATACGTTAAAAGACTCGAAAACAGCAACTACAGCGATCTCAAGTTGCCCGGTAACCCCTCCGTCAAGTACTTCGGCCAAGGCGGTTTACAACTACACCAAGTCTCCGACCACCCCTAATGGAAAGCGCTGAAGAACTACAGACCCACGAATGTCTTCTTCCACGTCGGAGGGAATAGCTTCAGCAAAGCTACGCCTCCGGAAGATATTGTCACACTCATCGTCGAACTGGTAAAACAGCTGGATACAGCAACAGTCTATGTCGGAGATATTCTCCCACGAGGACATGTTAGATCCTCAACAGGCCTCTCACTGACCGATTGGGAGGAGTATCGTCGTCAGGTGAACGGGCGTCTCCTTAAAATCTTTCAACGCCGGTATAAAAAGTTTTACTTAAAGTCTGCCTTTCGCCAAAACGGAAGTCTGTCGCAGTTTTACTGCCAAGATAAGGTTCACCTTAGTGAACCAAACGGCCTTCTGAAGTACCGAAAGGTAATACGACGGGCGTTCCTGTCCTAAGCTGCAGACAGTTTCCAGTCACTGGTCCTTATCAGAGCCGGCAAAATATTCGAAACAATGCCTTATAATGTCTACAAATCAATAACCTTAATAACCTTTTTCACTATCTGTGTGTGTGTGTGTGTGTGAATTCGGGTTTAACGTCGCTTTCAACAATTTTTCAGTCATATCACGACGGTGTCTGGTTGCGACAGGGAGCTCAATGCTCACTTTTACAGTGCTGCCTCACTGAAGTATCATGTCCCAGACACATTACATGATACCACACCCAGTCACATTATCCTGACACTGGGTCGACCAGTCCTAGCTCTACCCCGTAAATCTGAGTGCCAAGTGAGGAGCAGCTAGTACCATTTTTAACGACTTTGGTATGTCGCGGCCCGGAATCGAACCCGTGACCTCCCGTTCCCCGGAGCGGACACTCTACCAACTGAGCTATCGGGGCCGTTTTTTTCACTATCTCCGCGCAGTCGGAAAATACCTTGATTTGCGAACATTATTCGCTTTTATATATTTAAGCCTTTACAACTTCTTTAAACATATACATTTTGTGCTCTGAAGAGAGCACCCACAATCTAGGACTATGAGCTAAAAATGAAATAAATAAATAATAATAATAAATAAAAATAAAACAACTGGAGCCGTGTGTATTAACATCACTTTTGCTTACAAGTTTTCTGCTTCAAACATGGATTACGAACGTTCTGTAGAGCCGCCTGATGTATTGAAATGGAAAAATGCATTTTTTGTCTTCTTCAAACATATAAATGAAAAGTAGAAGTAAAACAAAGATCAGGAATTGATACAATTAACTTACTCCACCCATAAAAGACACCAAAGGGAAACAAATACAAACATTAAGCGACCAGACCATAATGGAAACCTAAACAAAGGAAGGCCATAAGGACAGTTACTTTCCCACAAAATGGCCATATGGCCATCCAAAACCAAAAGACACAAGTGATACACACAGTAAGTAACAAACAACAACATAAATAAATCGCCACAGAAGAGCCGCCTTGGAACGGTCAGTGGAAGATTTCCACTGGGGGGCTTAAATCGATTTTACGTGGCCACAATCCTCGCCCTTACTTCCGTCGCGATTTAGACGAATAATTTGTTCAGTCCGCATGAAGGCCTCCTAACTCATCCCGGTAACCCCTCCGTCTTAACATCATCCCGGCCTCCTAACTCATCCCGGTAACCCCTCCTCTTAACATCTGCTGTTTGTGTTGGGCCTCATGTTAACAAAGACATGCAATGAATACTCCCTATAAACCCCACTTTATACAGAGAAAACTGGGGTTTACAGGTGTGTAAATTATTATCCACACGCGTTTAAAAAGGCAAATGGGGTATTGTAATCGCCTCTATCCGTCCGTCCGTCCGTCCGTTATGCTATCTCCTCCTAAACTGTTAATCGGAATCCAGATTGCTTACAGGAGTGGGATGTGCAAGAGTACATTTATGTTTGCCCCCGTTCCCACGGGCCCTGGGCAGGGGTCTTATATCAATAAAATACAATTACAAAGTTATAGATCTGAAGGGTAAGGGGAAACCCGATGTCTCGGAGACAACTGGAACGTGTGGCGACAAGATCCCTCTACCGGACCTTTTCCTGCTTTGTGTAACACGCATATAATCAACTTCAAGCCAAAATTACATCGACCGATGACAAAAGACTTACGCCAAACTAAGACAGACGGGACAGAAGCCGGCTGGGTTAGGTCGCAGGGGACGGTCTTGGGGTTGGGAGTAGGGGTCAAGGAGTCAAAATTTAAGTTTTACGGATAATATAGTCATCTGGCGTGTCAATTCGAAGGGGATGAGCAGTAGAATATATTGAAAGTACAATTTTGTCCCCTGGGGTCAGACTGGGACTCTGGGGGAGGGGATCAAAAGGTCAATTGCCAATAAAATTCAGTTAAAAATGTATGCTGTTAGTTGGTACTTCGCCCCTGTGGAGAAAGTGAACTGCGCGCTCTAGTTTGCCTTATTCCTGCCATAAGACATTACGATAACACACCCGTGCGACACAGTGCATTTTCCACATATCCAAAATGGCTACTTTTCTGGTGAAAATTTGTTATATTTTTCTTATTTATACTGCAAACATAGGCTGTGGGTGCTCGTTAGAACCGCCTCATTGATGCGGTTCTAACGAGTACCCACAACATATGTCTTGGAGCAGAAATAAGGAAAATAATGTATACCCCCGTTAACCCCAGTTTTCTCTGTATAGAGTGGGGTTTAGGGGGATGTTCATTTCACGGACTTGTTCACGTGATGACATACTCGAGTAGGTTGTGGGTACTCGGTAGAACCGCCTCAACGAGGCGGTCATGAAAACTACCCACAATTTATGTTTTAAGTAGAAATAAGAAAAACATGACAAATATTCATCAGAAAATTAACCGTTTTAGAGATCCGAAAAAATGCACCATGCCGTGCGAAAGCGTTATCGTAATGGAGGTTAGCAGCCCATTTAACACTATTTAGACCACATCGAGGTGGGTGGGGTGGTAAACTTATCCTCTGTTCCAGGGTAACCACTACATGTGCAGCACACATATTTTTCGGCAGAAACTGAAAACTGCCCTACTTGAATCAGCGGAGTGAGGAGACCGATCATCGAAAAGGTTTCGTGATCAATATCCACGAAAGAATGATGCCGAATCAGCAGGTATCGAACCAGCAACCTCCTCATCAACAGTCGACGCGCATCCGACTGAGCTACTGAGCCCGACACCGCCTTAATGAGGCGATTTGATGAATATCCGCAATCCAAGAATTTTAGCTTAATGAATTATTATTATTATTATTATTTTGCTTCTTTGTTTGTTTGATTTGCTGCAAGCCAGGGGCCAGTTTCATAAAATTATTAACGACGCATTTTCGTCTTACAAACAAGTTTTACAAGCACTTAAATAAAAAATCCTGTTTCGTAAGACTTTTGAAATCTACGAAGTTCTTAATTTGTTTCACGGTTCTAACGAGAACCCGCAATCTAAGTATATGCAAATTGAAGATGTATATTTCGGCGTCGTACTTGGCATGGCGTCTTTAAGTTTGGTAGCAGACCAGTCATGACTGCTGTTTTTTTCTTATTTTATTGAATGCAAAAGAGGAAATAAGTCCATTACGACAACACACCCGTGAGACATAGGACATCTTTCATATTCCAAAATGGCTACTTTTCTGACTACAATTTGTGATTAAGGCCGTTCTAATGAGTACACACAACCTATGTCGTTCATTAACGCGTTCTAATGAGTGCACACAACCTATGTCTTGAAGCAGAAATAATGTACACCTAGTACACCCCATTTTTTCTATGTAAAGTGGTGTTTAAGGGGTTTTCATTTCACGGTCTTGTTAACTTGATGCAACAAAGGATAGGTATGTAGGATCCCCTGTCAAAAGCCCCGTTGTCATGTCTAACATTATGCGCGATCAACATTCAAGTGAGCGATGGCTGAACATGCATGAGCCAACTTCGGATTCTGCTCTACCAAGCTAGTAAATTGTTTGCAGTTCCAATCTTTCTACTCGCATTTGACCCTTTTTTAGTTTTACGGCCCTTTCAAGATTATTTCACTAATATCGCATCGATCATTAATCGGTGGTGGGTGAAAGCGGAGTACCCGAGAAAACAACACAAAAAAAAACAACAAAAAAAAACCTGACCTTCCGTTATCAGATATGACCCGAGTCAGGCTCGAACCACAGCGATGAGAGGCCTAATGATTAGGAGTCAGTGCTCTTACCCATTAGGCCACGGAGGTCCGTATCGAAAGGCTTCACCATTGTACAGGAATGGTGATCTTTGGTACGAGGGATACAAAATATTATATGTACCAAACGATGAGAAAATTGCGAGTGTCTGCCAGAACTGTCTGTCCTGTCAGCCACACAAACATAATGTTTGTCAAATTATTGTTCAGGTGAATTGTGATGCTTATATTTTTTTCGAACAATACATATACTTTGGGATGCTTATTTAACCCTATCTTGCTGAATATCCATTTAAGCCACACCAATTTCTGTCTCTCAACCAATCAAATTACTTGATGTAATTTATTGCTACAAATTCATAAACGGAATGTCAAACAGTGTGCGAGGACTGTTCAAATATGAATGCAACTAAGCACATAAAAATGATTCCGTGATAGATTTCGATAAAAAAATTATTTTGTCCCCTCAAAGTATTCCCCTTTAACAGATATACAAACTTTCAGTCTTCTGATCCAATCACTGAATGCATTTTGGTAGTCTTTTCGAGGTATACTATGAAGACACTGGACTATTGCAGAACCGAGGTGTTTGCGCTGTACAAATTTTCGACCAGAAAGGTATTTTTTCAGCCGCGGGAACAAAAACAAAAAGTTACACGGGGCAAGGTCAGGGGAATACGGGGGGTGAGGGAGTTCAACAACCTTTCCCTGCTTCAGATAGTCTTGCACAATGAACGCCTTGTGCGATGACGCATTGTCATGTAGCAATCTGACATTGGCCAAACCAGTTGCGGCTCTTCGTTCTTTGAAATATTTCTTCAATTTTCGAAGAACTTTATTCTTGTAAAATTTCGCATTTACAGATTTGCTTTTAGGCACAGCAACCTGAATAGCAGGGCCCTGATTTGAAAAGAATATGGCATACATTACCTTCTTGACGCTCATGGTCCGCTTTGCAATGCATGGTCATTTGCAATACTTTGTTGCCCATATTTTGTTCTGAATCTTTCGTTTTGGCTAAAAAAAGAGAACCCATGTCTCGTCACATGTGACGACATTAGCGAAAGACCGTGCATTGTAATTTGGAAACTTTTTAAGCAGCTTCTTGGCGCACTGAACGCGTGTCTTTTTCTGCTCATCTGTCAACAGATGGGGAATCCATCTAGCACAGATCTTTCTCATTTTCAAATCCCGTTTCAGAATTGTATGAACTGCTCCTAATGAGATGCTAACCATATTAGCTATTTGCCTAGTGGTGTATCGTGCATCGGTAGCAACTATTTCTTTCACTCTAGCAACCATCTTGGCAGATGTTGCTCTATTCGGCCGACGATCATGTGGTGCATCTTCTGTTGAGCCTAGCCCACAGCTGAAGTTCTTACACCAACGAAAAACTGTCGGAAAAGACATTTCATTATGCCCATAAACCGAACATATTTCATCAAAAATGTCGTTCACGACAGTGTTTATCGAACGATATACATGGCTAAAGTCAGCGGATTTTAACAGGTTTGGTATCAATGTATAGGTAAATTATTTTTCTACGCTGTGATATTTATTTCCAGGGGATTTTCGCATTAGTGCATGAGAAAACGTTCTACTTGCATTCATATTTGAAAAGTCTTCGTAGATCCTGATCAGAAGCCATCTGATATGGATCTACACTGTTTGCAAAGAAAAGGGTTGTCGTGAACAGCCGGATAAGCGTTAAGATTATTTTGGATTCGATATGGAAAACTCCTAAAACTCGATTCGTGGGATGGGACACCTGTCTGTTTTTTTCCGTCTGTCAGCACTCTATTATCGATCTCTTACTTGAACAAAATAAGGTCAGCTAATGCCTAGGCCTATGGTCCATCATGTGTGCGTCCGTTGTGCGTCCATCCCTGGTTAGCGTTTCACATTTTCGAGAGCTCCTCGAAGACTGCATGATGGATTGAGCTGGCAACAAAGCAACATGGAGATGTTATGTTCCGATAACCAAGATGGCCGCCATTAGCCGATGTTTTATGGGGGGGGGGGTATCGGTGTGACATGAAGATCCACAATTACTAAATTGCTAAATTTGTTCTGTCCTGATCTCAAAGATTGCCACCATGGCGGCCATCTGCAAATTCTTCAAACGGCATGTCCCGAACAGAAAAAACGGAGCCAGAGATTGAGGCAGCATGCGTCAGCGAATAACTCTAAAAGTGACACTCTCTGGAATTGGAAAATCAGACAGTCTCCCCGTACATCCATCGTAGTGCAGATTATATTTTCTGGTCCTTTGGGAGCATTGAGTTCATTTAGAATCATTTTGAAAATAGAGTTCTGCTTAAGCCGGTGCTAGGGGGCGTGGCCGGTGTAGCACATTTCAGTACTGGTCATGAACAGACTCAATAAAATCTGCTATTTTCGTTAATTTGGTGTATTCTTTGCTTCCAAAGGATCTAGCTATTCAAAACTTATTTATCTTCACTGCAGCTGGTCCTGTGCCGTGTGGCGGCCGTAAAAAGCCTCCCCGTACATCCATCATAGTGCAGATTATATTTTCTGGTTCTTTGGGATCATTGGGTTCATTTAGAATCATTTTGAAAATAGAGTTCTGCTTAAGCCGGGGCTAGGGGGGCGTGGCCGGTGTAGCATATTTCAGTACTGGTCATAAACACACTCAATAAAACCGAGTCTGCTATTTTGCGTTGATTTGGTGTATTCTTTGCTTCCAAAGGATCTAGCTATTCAAAACTTATTTATCTTCACTGCAGCTGGTCCTGTGCCGTGTGGCGGCCGTAAAAAGCCTCCCCGTACATCCATCATAGTGCAGATTATATTTTCTGATCCTTTGGGATCATTGGGAGCATTGGGTTCATTTAGAATCATTTTGAAAATAGAGTTCTGCTTAAGCCGGTGCTAGGGGGCGTGGCCGGTGTAGCACATTTCAGTACTGGTCATGAACAGACTCAATAAAACCGAGTCTGCTATTTTCGTTAATTTGGTGTATTCTTTGCTTCCAAAGGATCTAGCTATTCAAAACTTACTTATTTTCACTGCAGCTGGTCCTGTGCCGTGTGGCTGCCGTAAAAAGCCTCCCGTACATCCATCATAGTGCAGATTATATTTTCTGGTTCTTTGGGATCATTGGGTTCATTTAGAATCATTTTGAAAATAGAGTTCTGCTTAAGCCGGGGCTAGGGGGCGTGGCCGGTGTAGCACATTTCAGTACTGGTCATAAACACACTCAATAAAACCGAGTCTGCTATTTTCGTTTATTTGGTGTATTCTTTGCTTCAAAAGGATCTAGCTATTCAAAACTTATTTACCATTGCTGATGCCATGCTATATGCATTCGTGATATATGGGCCAAGACTCTCTCTCTCTCTCTCTCTCTCTCTCTCTCTCTCTCTCTCTCTCTCTCTCTCTCTCTCTCTCTCTCTCTCTCTCTCTCTCTTCTCTCTCTCTGGTTTTCTGTTTTCTTTCTGGGTCGATTACTTGTCAATATACTCAAAGTTATAAAACATACATGTATAAGGTTTTCACTGCTAAAGTGTTTTCTTTCTGGATCGATTGTTTGTCAATATACACAAAAGTATAAAGCATTGTTACCACGCAAAATGTTACAACGACGCAAAATGTTATAAAATTATAACATTTTGCGTCGAGGTGATTTTTTTCCCCCGACGCAAAATGTTATAAAATTTGGATGACTGTTTTTCTAGCATATTTTCGTTTCGGGGAGGCAGATGAAGTGAAGAAAGATGTATTCAGTGCCTACACGTCCATTTTAGCTCCAAACATCATAATATTTTCATGATTTAGGATTTCATAAGTTACAACATTTTGCGTCGAGCTTTATTTTTCACCTGACGCAAAATGTTGTAATAATTTGAAAATAGATGCCTTGCCTATTACAGACTCGGCGAGACATATGTTGTATGGACATATAGTTATGGTGCAAATAAGATGATTTTATCTCTCAGCAACCTAACTTTACGACGATAAAGAATGTTATAAAAGTTATAACATTTTGCGTCGTGCTTAATTTTTCTCCCAACGCAAAATGTTATAAGATTTGGATGACTGTTTTTCTAGTATATTTTCGCAAATTTTTTCGGGGAGGCAGACGAAGTGAAGAAAGATGTGTTCATTACCTACAAGTCGATTTCAAACATTATGCTATTTTCATGATTTAGTTTTACATACGTTACATCATTTTGCGTCGAGCTTTATTTTTCACCCGACGCGAAATGTTGTAAAAATTTGAAAATAGAAGCATTGCCTATTACAGACTCGGCGAGGCGTAGGTTGTGTGGACATATAGTTAAAGTGCAAATAAGTTGGTTTTTATCTCTCAGCAACCCAACTTTACGACGATAAAGGAGGTTATAAAAGTTATAACATATTGCGTCGTGCTTGATTTTTCTCCCAATGCAAAATGTCATAACATTATAACCTTAAGCGTCGAGATGAGTTTTTCCCTCAACGCAAAATGTTATAAAATTTGGATGAATGTTTTTCTAACATATTTTTGCTTCGGGGAGGCAGACGAAGTGAAGAAAGATGTATTCAGTGCCTACACGTCCATTTTGACGCCAAACATCATATTTTCATGATTTAGGTTTTCATCAGTTACAACATTTTGCGTCGAGCTTTGTTTTTACGCAACGCTAAATGTTGTAAAAAATTGAAAATAGATGCCCTTTCTTTTACAGACTCGGCGAGGCATAGGTTGTAGGGACATAAAGTTATAGTGCAAATAAGTTGTTTTTATCTCTCAGCAACCTAACTTTACGACTATAAAGAATGTTATAAAAGTGATTTTTTCCCCCAACGCAAAATGTTATAAAATTTGGATGACTGTTTTGCTAGCATATTTTCGCTTCGGGGAGGCAGATAAATAGAAGAAAGATGTATTCAGTGCCTAAACGTCCATTTTAACTCCAAACATCATAATATTTTCATGAGTTAGGTTTTCATAAGTTACAACATTTTGCGTCGAGCTTTATTTTTCACCCGACGCAAAATGTTATAAAAATTTGAAAATAGATGTTTCGCGTATTACAGACTCGGCGGGGCGTAGGTTGTATGGACATATAGTTATAGTGCAAATAAGTTGTTTTTATCTCTCAGCAACCTAACATCACGACGATAAAGAATGTTATAAAAGTTATAACTTTTTGCTTCGTGCTTAATTTTTCTCCCAACGCAAAATGTTATAAAATTATAACATTTTGCGTCGAGGTGATTTTTTCCCCCAACGCAAAATGTTATAAAATTTGGATGATTGTTTTTCTAGCATATTTTCGCTTCGGGGAGGCAGATGAAGTAAAGAAAGATGTATTCGGTGCCTACACGTCCATTTTAACTCCAAACATCATAATATTTTCATGATTTAGGTTTTCATAAGTTACAACATTTTGCGTCGAGCTTTATTTTTCACCTGACGCAAAATGTTGTAATAATTTGAAAATAGATGCCTTGCCTATTACAGACTCGGCGAGACATATGTTGTATGGACATATAGTTATGGTGCAAATAAGATGATTTTATCTCTCAGCAACCTAACTTTACGACGATAAAGAATGTTATAAAAGTTATAACATTTTGCGTCGTGCTTAATTTTTCTCCCAACGCAAAATGTTATAAGATTTGGATGACTGTTTTTCTAGTATATTTTCGCAAATTTTTTCGGGGAGGCAGACGAAGTGAAGAAAGATGTGTTCATTACCTACAAGTCGATTTCAAACATTATGCTATTTTCATGATTTAGTTTTACATACGTTACATCATTTTGCGTCGAGCTTTATTTTTCACCCGACGCGAAATGTTGTAAAAATTTGAAAATAGAAGCATTGCCTATTACAGACTCGGCGAGGCGTAGGTTGTGTGGACATATAGTTAAAGTGCAAATAAGTTGGTTTTTATCTCTCAGCAACCCAACTTTACGACGATAAAGGAGGTTATAAAAGTTATAACATATTGCGTCGTGCTTGATTTTTCTCCCAATGCAAAATGTCATAACATTATAACCTTAAGCGTCGAGATGAGTTTTTCCCTCAACGCAAAATGTTATAAAATTTGGATGAATGTTTTTCTAACATATTTTTGCTTCGGGGAGGCAGACGAAGTGAAGAAAGATGTATTCAGTGCCTACACGTCCATTTTGACGCCAAACATCATATTTTCATGATTTAGGTTTTCATCAGTTACAACATTTTGCGTCGAGCTTTGTTTTTACGCAACGCTAAATGTTGTAAAAAATTGAAAATAGATGCCCTTTCTTTTACAGACTCGGCGAGGCATAGGTTGTAGGGACATAAAGTTATAGTGCAAATAAGTTGTTTTTATCTCTCAGCAACCTAACTTTACGACTATAAAGAATGTTATAAAAGTGATTTTTTTCCCCCAACGCAAAATGTTATAAAATTTGGATGACTGTTTTGCTAGCATATTTTCGCTTCGGGGAGGCAGATAAATAGAAGAAAGATGTATTCAGTGCCTAAACGTCCATTTTAACTCCAAACATCATAATATTTTCATGAGTTAGGTTTTCATAAGTTACAACATTTTGCGTCGAGCTTTATTTTTCACCCGACGCAAAATGTTATAAAAATTTGAAAATAGATGTTTCGCGTATTACAGACTCGGCGGGGCGTAGGTTGTATGGACATATAGTTATAGTGCAAATAAGTTGTTTTTATCTCTCAGCAACCTAACATCACGACGATAAAGAATGTTATAAAAGTTATAACTTTTTGCTTCGTGCTTAATTTTTCTCCCAACGCAAAATGTTATAAAATTATAACATTTTGCGTCGAGGTGATTTTTTCCCCCAACGCAAAATGTTATAAAATTTGGATGATTGTTTTTCTAGCATATTTTCGCTTCGGGGAGGCAGATGAAGTAAAGAAAGATGTATTCGGTGCCTACACGTCCATTTTAACTCCAAACATCATAATATTTTCATGATTTAGGTTTTCATAAGTTACAACATTTTGCGTCGAGCTTTATTTTTCACCCGACGCAAAATGTTGTAAAAATTTGAAAATGGATGTCTCGCCTATTACAGACTCGGCGAGGCATAGGTTGTATGGACATATAGTTATAGTGCAAATAAGTTGTTTTTATCTCTCAGCAACCTAACTTCACGACGATAAAGAATGTTATAAAAGTTATAACATTTTGCGTCGTGCTTAATTTTTCTCCCAACGCAAATTTGTTATAAAATTATAACATTTTGCGTCGAGGTGATTTTTTCCCCCAACGCAAAGTGTTATAAAATTTGGATGACTGTTTTTCTACCATATTTTCGCTTCGGGGAGGCCGATAAAGTGAAGAAAGATGTATTCAGTGCCTACACGTCCATTTTAACTCCAAACATCATAATATTTTCATGAGTTAGGTTTTCATAAGTTACAACATTTTGCGTCGAGCTTTATTTTTCACCCGACGCAAAATGTTATAAAAATTTGAAAATAGATGTCTCGCCTATTACAGACTCGGCGAGGCGTAGGTTGTACGGACATATAGTTATAGTGCAAATAAGTTGTTTTTATCTCTCAGCAACCTAACTTCACGACGATAAAGAATGTTATAAAAGTTATAACATTTTGCGTCGTGCTTAATTTTTCTCCCAACGCAAAATGTTATAAAATTATAACATTTTGCGTCGAGGTGAATTTTTCCCCATACGCAAAATGTATTAAAATTTTGATGACTGTTTTTCTAGCAAATTTTCGCCTCGGGGAGGCAGATGAAGTGAAGAAAGATGTGTTCAGTACCTATACGTCGATTTTAACTCCAAACATCATAATATATTCATGATTTAGTTTTTCATAAGTTATAACATTTTGCGTCGAGTTTTATTTTTCATCCGTAGCAAAATGATGTACAAATTGGAAGAATAGATGCCTCGCGAATTATAGACTGAGCGAGGCATACAATGTATGGACATATAGTTATAGTGCAAATAAGTTGATTTTATCTCTCAGCAACCTAACTTTACGACGATAAAGAATGTTATAAAAGTTATAACATTTTGCGTCGTGCTTGATTTTTCTTCCAACGCAAAATGTTATAAAATTATAACATTTTGCGTCGAGGTGAATTTTTCCCCATACGCCAAATGTATTAAAATTTTGATGACTGTTTTTCTAGCAAATTTTCGCCTCGGGGAGGCAGACGAAGTGAAGAAAGATGTGTTCAGTACCTACACGTCGATTTTAACTCCAAACATCATATTTTCAAACAACATAATATTTTCATGATCTAGTTTTTCGTAATTTACAACAATTTGCGACGAGCTTTATTTTTCACACGACGCAAATTGTTGTAAAAATTTGAAAATAGATGCCTCACCTGGTACAGACTCGGCGAGACATAGGTTGTGTGGACATATAGTTATAGTGAAAATAAGTTTGTTTTATCTCTCAGCAACCCAACTTTACGACGATAAAGAATATTATAAAAGTTATAATATTTCGCGTCGGGCTTAATTTTTCTCCCAACGCAAAATGTTATAAAATTATAACAATTTGCGTCGAGGTGAATTTTTCCCCCCACGCAAAATGTAATAAAAGCTGGATGAGTTTTCCTAGCAAATTTTCGCTTCGGGGATGCAGATTAAGTGCAGAAAGGTGTGTTCAGTACCTACACGTCCATTTCAACTCCAAACATCATAATATTTTCATGATTTAATTTTTCATAAGCTACAACATTTTGCGTCGAGCTTTATTTTTTACCCGACGCAAAATGTTGTAAAATTTTGAAAATAGATGGCTTGCCCATTACAAACTTGGCGAGGCATAGGTTGTAGGGACATATAGTTATAGTGCAAATAAGTTGGTTTTATCGCTCAGCAACCTAACTTTACGACAATAAAGAATGGTATAGAAGTTATAATATTTTGCGTCGTGCTTAATTTTTCTCCCAACGCAAAATGTTATATCATTATAACATTTTGCGTCGAGGTGAATTTTTACCCCAACGCAAATGTCATAAAATCTGGATGACTGTTTTCCTAGCAAAGTTTAGCTTCGGGGAGGCAGACGACGTAAAGAAAGATTTATTCAGTACCTACACGTCCATCTTAACTCCAAACATCATAATATTTTCATGATTTAGTTTTTCATAAGTCACAACATTTTGCGTCGAGCTACATTTTTCACCCGACGCAAAATGTTGTAAAAATCTGGAAATAGATGCAGTATTCACTTTGCAGGTTGTGGCGCAGAATTTATTCAGACGCTCAATTCAGCAAATAAAGCCTCCCAACACCCAAATATCTACCACCGAGCCAAGCCCCATTCAACACTTTAAGTCATTTAAACCCAAAACAATTCCACCCATCCCACCGTATCTAAGGTAAACAAGCCCATAGCAACGGCGTTCATACAGGAGCGGTTGTGTGTGAGTTCGGGTTTCACTAGGCGAGGTAAATATATTCAATAAATTGATCCATACTTTCTCGAGTTGTTTCCTTTGACACACAACCACCGTATCTTAGGTAAACAGCTCATAGCAACGGCGCTCATTCAGGAGCGGCTGTGTGTGAGTTTTGGTTTGAAGTTGTTAACAATATAAAGTTAGACTGCTGTAGATAGCTCAAGTTCGTCCGTTGGTATATTGATTTACTTCACAGTAAGAGTAAGGTAAAAATGACTCTTTGGTAAAAAAAAAAGCTACGGCAAAATCAAAGGGCTCTTACACATCGGGTGTGATGTGTTAAATCGCGAGAATGAAAGGACGGCGTCTGATATATGTACTCGCCGGTCGTATCCAGCCTGCGCTCTTTTAAGCTCGCCAGCAATAAATATTCAAGTGCCATTGTGACCAGCTTTTTCCATATCTTCTACCAGCTTGGTACGGGCCGTCATTAACGCCTCGTCTCTCGCGCGTTGAAATAGCTTCTTGTTTTTCCTCCACCGACAAACCAAAGCCTGTTTCTGGCGCTGACGAAATTCTTCTTTCATCTGATTTAACTTGTCAATTTCACATAGAATCAGTCGAGATTCTGTTTCATATATGCGCGATCGAAATGCCGTCTGCGATTGAGTTCAGCTTTGACTAAGCCAAGATACGAATATCGTCGTGTTTTTTTTGGCTTTTGTTTAGAGCGGCCGGCCACTTAATTTCCCGCCAACACCAAGCAAACAACACACAATCGCTCCAGCCTGAAGGCCAAGGGCGACAGGCACCGCGATGATAGTTGACAAGAGCCCGACGCCAGAAGCAGCGAGCCCTACGCTAGCCACGGTAAGTGTGGTATCAATCCCATCAACATTAGCCCCACGTCTGTAATTCTTGTACAGCCAACCTCTGAAGTCTCGTCCTTTTTCGAGACGAAATGTGACCTCGGCTACGTGCTGAAGGCCGTGTTTGTCTCCAATATCAAGTGGTGGATAGAGAGACATCGCGCTAATATGGTATGACCTTTCGCTCTAAATGATATTACTTATTGAAAGGACCGCGACGTCCTCTGGTGTGAGCTCATTGGGCGTAAATCGAAGCCGTTTAAGAGAAACTGAACCAATGAAGAGTTTATGCAGATTCAAGAAGCGGTCATTGGTTTGGTGTTGAAGGCTTTCAAGTGAAAACTGCACTTGAGGTACCTTTGAGGCATCTCGCAATATATAGACCCCCACTTCTTTATTAGCATGCGCTTGGGCCCACTTTGCTTGGAGCCAGGTAAATTCGTCAGGCCTATCTTCGAGAAAACTCTCGAAGAAGATTGATATTTGTAAACTTAAACCAATGGATCCCGGTGGGAAGAATTCGGGGACCATTTGTGGGGTTCCCTGTCGGTTGTTACTTGTCTTAAGTATATTGTGCAATGAGAATGTTTTTCGTCTCAGGAATATAAGAGCACAGCGGGTGCCACTATTCACTATCTTCCGAACTTTGTGCTGCTTTCTAGTCACGACGTACGGAGATAAGAGGTTTATATCAACAAACCATCCCGTTTGTTGTAGAGGGTCTGCAAAGGCAACCCACTTGCTCCCAGGGAAGGCATGCGCATGAACCCATTTTGGAACGGCATGTGAAACATCTACATCGCTCAACTCTTCGAATTTCATTGAGCCCGCTTGGGTGACCTCTTTTCTTTGCACACCCCATCAGAGAGCTGGAAGACATACAAGCGATCTTCCTTCCAATCCCTGTCGAATCCCTCGGTGTTTTCAAGATCAGCCAAAGCCACCCCATGGCATTTTCTGACCCCACCAGTGCCGCTTGCGTCAACCATTCCTTATATGTAGGGTTGCACTCATATACTCGAATGGTAACATCTCCTCGTTGGTATCGCTAAGTGAAATAGTTAGCTGTGAAATAGGCGCCGATGCCAATCTCTTGTACTGTAAGACAGGAAATGATTCAGTTCTACCAGCTCCACACTTTTCGTTCTCGACGGGGATGGATCTAAGTGGTGTAGAGGCGCGATCGTTTTGCAGATTGACTGAAGTACTTAACTCAGCAAATGAAAGTAGACCTCACGATGGATGGCAAGTTTGTGTAGTTTCTCTGCAGTGAACGTCTGGGGTTTTATGTTGTCATTAGCCGGGGCCCTAGCAACTCTGAAAACATCGTTGAAAAATAAAACTCGACGCAAAATGTTGTAACTTATGAAAACCTAAATCATGAAAATATTATGATGTTTGGAGTTAAAATGGACGTGTAGGCACTGACTACATCTTTCTTCACTTCATCTGCATCCCCGAAACGAAATATGCTAGAAAAACAGTCATCCGAATTTTATAACATTTTGCGTTGGGGGAAAAAATCACCTCGACGCAAAATGTTATAATTTATAACATTTTGCGTTGGGAGAAAAATTAAGAACGACGCAAAATGTTATAACTTTTATAACATTCTTTATCGTCGTGAAGTTAGGTTGCTGAGAGATAAAATCAACTTATTTGCACTATAACTATATGTCCGTACAACCTACGCCTCGCCGAGTCTGTATAAGGCGAGACATCTATTTTCAAATTTTTATAACATTTTGCATCGGGTGAAAAATAAAGCTCGACGCAAAATGTTGTAACTTATGAAAACCTAAATCATGATAATATTAAGATGTTTGGAGTTAAAATGGACGTGTAGGCACTGAATACATCTTTCTTCACTTTATCTGCCTCCCCGAAGCGAAAATATGGTAGAAAAACAGTCATCCAAATTTTATAACACTTTGCGTTGAGGGAAAAATCACCTCGACGCAAAATGTTATAATTTTATAACATTTTGCGTTGGGAGAAAAATTAAGCATGACGCAAAATGTTATAACTTTTATAACATTCTTTATCGTCACAAAGTTGGGTTGCTGAGAGATAAAAACAACTTATGTGCACTATAACTATATGTCCATACAACCTATGCCTCGCCGAGTCTGTAATAGGCAAGACATCTATTTTCAAATTTTTACAACATTTTGCGTCGGGTGAAAAATAAAGCTCGACGCAAAATGTTGTAACTTATGAAAACCTAAATCATGAAAATATTATGATGTTTGGAGTTAAAATGGACGTGTAGGCACTGAATACATCTTTCGGCACTTCATCTGTCTCCACGAAGAGAAAATATGTTAGAAAAACAGTCATCCAAATTTTATAACATTTTGCGTTGGGGGAAAAAAATCACCTCGACGCAAAATGTTATAATTTTATAACATTTTGCGCTGGGAGAAAAATTAAGCACGACGCAAAATGTTATAACTTTTATAACATTCTTTATCGTCGTGAAGTTAGGTTGCTGAGAGATAAAAACAACTTATTTGCACTATAACTATATGTCCGTACAACCTACGCCTCGCCGAGTCTGTAATAGGCGAGACATCTATTTTCAAATTTTTATAACATTTTGCGTCGGGTGAAAAATAAAGCTCGACGCAAAATGTTGTAACTTATGAAAACCTAACTCATGAAAATATTATGATGTTTTGAGTTAAAATGGACGTGTAGGCACTGAATACATCTTTCTTCACTTTATCTGCCTCCCCGAAGCGAAAATATGGTAGAAAAACAGTCATCCAAATTTTATAACACTTTGCGTTTGGGGGAAAAAATCACCTCGACGCAAAATGTTATAATTTTATAACAAATTTGCGTTGGGAGAAAAATTAAGCACGACGCAAAATGTTATAACTTTTATAACATTCTTTATCGTCGTGAAGTTAGGTTGCTGAGAGATAAAAACAACTTATTTGCACTATAACTATATGTCCATACAACCTATGCCTCGCCGAGTCTGTAATAGGCGAGACATCTATTTTCAAATTTTTACATTTTGCGTCGGGTGAAAAATAAAGCTCGACGCAAAATGTTGTAACTTATGAAAACCTAAATCATGAAAATATTATGATGTTTGGAGTTAAAATGGACGTGTAGGCACTGAATACATCTTTCTTCACTTCATCTGCCTCCCCGAAGCGAAAATATGCTAGAAAAACAGTCATCCAAATTTTATAACATTTTGCGTTGGGGGAAAAAATCACCTCGACGCAAAATGTTATAATTTTATAACATTTTGCGTTGGGAGAAAAATTAAGCACGAGGCAAAAAGTTATAACTTTTATAACATTCTTTATCGTCGTGATGTTAGGTTGCTGAGAGATAAAAACAACTTATTTGCACTATAACTATATGTCCATACAACCTACGCCCCGCCGAGTCTGTAATACGCGAGACATCTATTTTCAAATTTTTATAACATTTTGCGTCGGGTGAAAAATAAAGCTCGACGCAAAATGTTGTAACTTATGAAAACCTAACTCATGAAAATATTATGATGTTTGGAGTTAAAATGGACGTTTAGGCACTGAATACATCTTTCTTCTATTTATCTGCCTCCCCGAAGCGAAAATATGCTAGAAAAACAGTCATCCAAATTTTATAACATTTTGCGTTGGGGGAAAAAATCACCTCGACGCAAAATGTTATAATTTTATAACATTTTGCGTTGGGAGAAAAATTAAGCACGACGCAAAATGTTATAACTTTTATAACATTCTTTATCGTCGTGGATTAGGTTGCTGAGAGATAAAAACAACTTATTTGCACTATAACTATATGTCCATACAACCTACGCCTCGCCGAGTCTGTAATAGGCGAGACATCTATTTTCAAATTTTTGTAACATTTTGCGTCGGGTGAAAAATAAAGCTCGACGCAAAATGTTGTAACTTATGAAAACCTAAATCATGAAAATATTATGATGTTTGGAGTTAAAATGGACGTGTAGGCACTGAATACATCTTTCTTCACTTCATCTGCCTCCCCGAAACGAAAATAGGCTAGAAAAACAGTCATCCAAATTTTATAACATTTTGCGTCTGGGGAAAAATCACCTCGACGCAAAATGTTATAACTTTTATAACATCATGCGTCGTTGTAACATTTTGCGTGGTGACAAAGCATACATGTATTTTTTTCACTGCTAAAGTAACTACATGTATCAATCCAAGTAACGATTATTTATCGAAAAGACGCGTTGATGTCAGAATGTTCAATGCGTTTTTGTTTGATTTGAGGTTTAACGTCCCCCGTCAACATTGTAAAGGTCCTTTTGGAGACTTGTTGGACTTTTACCCGACATTGAGATGAAATGAGATCTGAAGCCCTGTCGCCAAATGAAACCAATAGGGTTTATAAGCATGGGCGGTTCGACTCGTGCGCACCGCTTTGCCTGGGCAGGCTTAGATCCTCTAAGCGGTTTACCAGTACTCGTGTGCGGGTCGGATTCAGCTCTGCTCCATATATTCTTAACTGGCACTATTAATAACACTTAATGGCTCAAACTACCTGTCTCAAACAGCATGATCAGTACTATTTGGTGGACCTTAACCTCAAAACAATATGGGCATAACTCTGGCAATAAGTGGTGGACTGTAACCTTGAAATAATATGCTCTGCTCCACGTCATAGTCTTACTATATGTAAAATGCCAGCTTCATCATATGTAGGAGGAGTCATCCGGAAACAAAATGTTTACAGAATTTTTCAAAGGGGCAAAACTCTGTTATTAAAATGTAGGAGGATTCAATCGGAAACAAAATGTTTACAGAATTTTTCAAAGGGGCACAACTTTATTATTATTTCGTGGATGGTAACCTCGAAACAACATGCGCTGCCCCACATCATGGTTCAACTATATATGAAGTTTCAGCTTAATTGGATATAAACTATAGGAGAAGACACCCGGAAACGAAGTTTACAAAAAATTCAAAGGGGCATAACTCTATTATTATTTGGTGAACCGTAAACTTGAAACAATATGCGCTGTCCTACATCATGGTCTAACTATGTATGAAGTTTCAGTTTGATTAGATGTAAACTGTGGGAGGAGTTATCCGGAAAGGAAAAGTTTACAAAAAATTTCAAACGGGCATTACTCTATTATCATTTGGTTGACTGTAACCTCGAACCACTATGCGCTGCCCCACATCGTGGTCTAACTATGTATGAAGTTTCAGCTTGATCGGATGTAAACTGTAGGAGAAGTTATCCGGAAACGAAAACTTTACACAAATATCAAAGTGGCATAACTCTATTATTATTTGGTGGACCGCAACCTCGAAACAATATGCGCTTCCCCACATCATGGTCTAACTATGTATGAAGTTTCAGCTTGATCGGATGTAAACTGTAGGAGGAGTTATCCGGAAACGAAACGTTTACAAACAAATATCAAAGGGCATAACTCTATTATTATTTGGTGGACCGTAACCTCGAAACAATATGCCCTGCCCCACATCATGGTCTAACTATGTATGAAGTGTCAGCTTGATTGGATGTAAACTGTAGGAGGAGATATCCGGAAACGAAAAGTTTACAGACGGACGGACGGACGGACTCCAGGGGATATAACATAATACGACCGTTTTTCAAACGGGCGTATAAAAACTACAAAAATGTTCTTAAAACCCGAAATTACTATGCGAAAATGCAAAGACGACACTGGGTAGAGTCGGAATTTGAAAATGGAAGGGTCGGTGTTTTAAGTTTTATTTTCTTCTTTTATTGATAAAAACATTAGAGTCTGGGGTGGGGGGTGGGGTCTGAAATAGGGTCGGTCGGGTTAGCGGAAACACGGCAAATTTTTTAAGGCCTTAGTTTGTTTACATAACGACAACACGTCCGTGCGACATAGTGCGTATCTCCAACGTGTTCCTTTTCATGATGAAAATTTGCGATTTTATCCTTATTTCTAGTCTTAACATTGATTGTGGGTGCTCGTTAAAACCGCCTCACTGAGGTGGTTAATAAGAGTACCCATTCATGTTAAAAAGTCCGTGAAATCAACACCCCTCTAAACCCCACTCTAGACAGAGATAAACTGAGGCTCGTAGCCTCTGATTTTCTTAGAAAGGCAAGTTCAGTTAACGTTAATAAGGCAGCATAATTTATCATACTATACTAAGAGCGTAATCGTATTATCCCCAGCAAGCACATGTCGTCAGAGCAACGTCAAATCAACGTCGGTGCAACGTCCCGACGTTGTAACTACGTAGATGTGACGTTGCATAAACGTCATAACGTTGAACCGACGTCGAAGTGACGTCACAATTACGCCATGTGCCTGCTGGGTCGTGTAACACCTCTCATTGCTGAATTCTCTCACATCCCTCCAAAGGATTTCAGTTGCTTCTGGTGCGACTGAAGAATCTCATTCTCACGCTACACCGCCTAAATGCGGTGGCTCTAACCAATGCCTTGGAGCAGAAATAAGGAAAATAATGTATACCCCTGTAAATCCAAGGTTTCTTTTTTTAATGTAGTGGTTTAGAGGGGTGCTCATTTCACGGACTTGTACACGCGAGATGTTTCCGAATCAACACAGCTACAACATTCGCGATCGGTATTTGGGAAAGAAACATTTTCGCCGAATTATATTGAAATTGGTAGGACTTTTAAATTTTTCTGCCTTGATATACTAACGAAAAGTAAGGCGGTTGTAACTGGACTAAGTGTCCACAATCTATGTTTATTCCGTACATGTCTACTGAAATATATTGAAAATTCTACCAACAGTTTGACATTTTTCACATTTCAGCTCAAAACATACGAGTAGATTGTGGTAATCGTTAGAACCGCGGTTCTTTTGAGTACCCAAAATATGTTTTTGAGAAAAAATAAGAAAAATAACATATACCCCGATAAACCCCGGTTTTACTACATAAAAGTGGGGTTTAATGGATTCAGAATAATTTAGGCATTTTTCCGTGATGCCATGTACCAATGTATATACGTGGCATCAAAGAGTAATGCGTGTTAATTTGAAAATGGTAATATGCAAAATGCAACAGGCATACATGTACCGCTTAGTTAACCCATTCAGTACCAGAAACCCCTAAATGGGGTACCTTGACAAACAGTGCAGTCCCAGATCAGACGCCGCAGAATGCGGCGTCTGATCAGGGCCTACACTGTTCGCTAAAAGTTCAGCCATTTTCCAATCATATTTTGAAGAAAACTCAACCTGACACCCCTAAATTTCGCAATGGACTACTACCATATATAAGGAGGAAGATTCCATTTGGTACAAACGGGAAAGGGTTAAACGCCCTAACACATAAACAGAAAAGTATAACAGCAGGTTTTAAAACACGCGACAATGGATGGAATCTATCTGTCTAGTCGTACTGCTCCCCCCCCCCCCCCCACACACACACAGAGATTCCAGGACAGTTGCCCCCCCCCCCCCCCCAGGACATTTGTCATCCAATGTATTAATCTAAAAAAGGACATTTGCCCCCCTAGTTGAAAATGCGACCCGAACATTTGCCCCCCAGAGCTTATTTTTGGTATGGACATCTGCCCCCAGTGCTTATTTTACAGGTGGACATTTGCCCCCCACTGCTTATTTCAGAAAGGGACATTTGCCCCCCAGATAGACCAGGGCTACAAAGGAGGAAAACCGGCCTCAGTGGCTCAGTCGGTTGCGCGTCTGACTGGTGATCAGGAGGACGCGGGTTCGACTCCCGCTGGGGTCGGCAACATTCTTTCGTGGAGATTGATCATGAAATCTTTTCTACGGTCATTCTCTCCCTTCCGCTGATTCAAGAAGGGCAGTTGTCAGTTTCTGGCGAAAGAATGTGCACTGTACTGGTTAACCGCTTACGTATAAGCCTGCCCAGGAAAGTGTTGATAGGTAAACTGACCGGCTCAAAAATGACCTAAATAGTGTTGACTGGGCCGTAACACTCGAATACAAACAAACAAAGGAGGAAAAAATGTATTTATTGGTTAATTATCATCAGAAATACAAAATTTTAAGCAATATATTACTCCATCTATATAAATATAAATCCCATAATAACCTGCTGTTATGGACAACCCCTACCTTAGAAAGCAGTATGGATCCAGATCAGATGCCAAATATGATGGCGATCTATACTGTTTGTCATGCAATTTGTTAAGTTAACAAAAATATACCAATAATGTGATGGTTAATAGTCAACAATTGGAGATGCTTAATTTATTCAGCAGGATATTGGTTAAGCAAGTCAGCTACAGAACCATATATTAAGTTTGTGCCTCACTTAGGGTCCAATGTCAGATGCCTATACTCAAGTGGTTTTTACACTGGATACACTGATGGTTAATTTTTAGTCAAAACATTATCATTTAAAATTATATAGCTGTATACAAGTCTGTAAAATGAATATCCTTGTAAGTTTTCGGAAAAAAAATAAGGCATACAAGGGTTTGTTTTATTTTCTTAATTTCTGCTCAAAAACAAAGATTGTAGGAACATGTTACATGTTAGAACAATCTAGTGATGGTTCTAGCCAGGTTGGGGGGCAAATGTCCCTTTCTGAAATAAGCAGTGGGGGCAAATGTCCACCTGTAAAATAAGCACTGGGGGGCAGATGTCCATACCAAAAATAAGCTCTGGGGGGCAATTGTCCAGGTCGCATTTTCAACTGGGGGACAAATGTCCATTTTTAGATTAAGTCATTGGGGGGGGGCAAACGTCCTGGGGGGCTAACGTCCGGAGACCACACACACACACACACCCTCTCAAGGATTATGGGCAGGATGCTGGGTTTAACAGAAATAAAACATTTGTGGTATTTTAAAAGAACTTTTTACAAGGGAAGCTACTACTTTTTAACAGGGGACTTTAAGAAAATGATTAATTATTTATTTGTTTATTCAAGACTTTATTATGCTGCAGTAATGGCATTTCTCTAACGATACAACTGCAGGTAAATGCGGGTTGAAATGCAAACCTTAGCTTCCTTGACATAAAATCGGGGTTTGAAGAAATAGATTGGGCTGCATGATGCTTCCACGCAGAGCTGAAACTGGCCGCACATGGGTATAGATAGGTAAACCGTTTAGGAGGTTTTAGCCAGCCAGCCCAGGCAAAATGATGCGAGTCGCACCGTTCCTATATATATATACACCTTTTGGATGTTTGGGCGGCAGGGCTTGAGATGCCATTTCATCTCTATGTCGGGTAAAGTTTCACACATCGGAAACAACATCTCCAAAATCACCATAATAATTTTGTCGGGAACATATAATCTCAGTACAAACAAACAACCACAACTACTGATGATACTTCTTGTAATAACGAAAATTATAATTTTAAAAATAAAAACGATGACAATTATAATTATACTCTTACTCCCACTTCTACAACTCAGTACTACTTTAATAATAATACACATGTAATAATAATCATCATCATCGTCATCAAAGCGATGGTTTTTGTTTGATTTGAGGTTTAACGTCCCCGTCAACACTGTAAAGGACATTTTGTAGACGTTGCTTCCAATTTCGTGGGACTTTTAACTGACATTGAGATGAAATGAGATCTGAAGCCCTGTCGCCAAATGAAACCAATAGGGTTTATAAGCATGGGCGGTTCGACTCTCGCACCGCTTTGCCTGGGCAGGCTTAGATCCTCTAAGCGGTTTACCAGTACTCGTATGCGGGTCGGTTTCAGCTCTGCGTGGAAGCATCATGCAGCCCATCTATTTCTTCAAGCCCCGATGGGCGGGGTCGGTCAAAACGATGGTAATAATAATTTTATCTTGATACTACTCCCACATAATCTACTACAACTACTACTACTACTACTACTACTATTACTACTACTACTATCACCGTACTACTACCACGCTGTTTGTTTGTTTGATTTGAGGTTTAACGTCCCCGCCAACACTGCAAACGTCATTTTGGAGATGTTGCTTCCAATTTTGTGGGACTTTTACCCGACATTGAGATGAAATTACATCTCAAGCCCTGCCGCCCAATGAAACCAATAGGGTTAATAAGCATGGACAGTCCGACTCGCACCGCTTTGCCTGGGAAGGATTAGATCCTCTAAGCGGTCTACCAGCCTACTCGTGTGCTGGTCAGTTTCAGCTCAGCGTGGAAGCATCATGCAGCCCATCTATTTCTTCAAGCCCCGATGGGCGGGGGCCAACTACTGCCACTGCTTCAACTATTATTATTATAATTATTATTAACATGATGAAAATAGTGGATAAACACTAGCTAATATTGTTTGTAGAGAGGAAAATTTAACAATAACAAAGATAATAATGATAACAAACGACAATAAAATTATAATGATAATAATAATAACGTGTTGTTCTTGGTGTTGGAAAGAAGTGTGCTAAGTACAAATATGACCAGTCTTTTTGTTGATTGTGCTTGTCGGTTTATAATTTCGCTAAGGCCGTCCACGTTGATCAGTCATGGTCGAATTCAACTCTGTGAAATATACATTGTTAAATTCAACACTAGTTTCCACGTCAATTTAGATATTCAATCTTCGAATTCAAAAAAAAAGAACAAGAAAATGTACAACCGGAATTTGATACTGCAAATTCGCTGTTCATGTAATTCTAGTTTATAGGTTTATAACTAAACGACTTCAATAATGAGATATCATTGCCTATATCTTTCCGAAATGGTACATTGCAATCACAATCGAGTCACTTGACATGGCACTTTCTTTTCTGTTTATTTAAGAAATAGATCAGCTCCAACTGTGATTTGTTGGGTAATAAATCATAGTTTGGAGGTCAGTTGTAAAGTAGACAAATCACGAGCGCGTAGCGCGCGTGATTTGTCTACTTACAACTGACCGACAAACTGTGATTTATTACCCAACAAATCACTGGCTAGAGCTGATCTATTTCGATTCTAACACGCTGAAAATCGGCAATAATGTTGTTGTTTCCTTCAAAATCTCACAACTTTTCGCCATTGTTAGAAGAAATCCCGCTAAAATTATCGACTGAAACACATGCATTTAGATCCTTTTCTAACGTTTTCGATGCGAGAAAATGACGTTACACCGTCTATCGTCAAGTTAATCGACTAGTGACGTCATAAATTTGCAGTTTTTAATGACGTCACACGTCACGCTCTTCCGAACTGTGATTTGTTGCAGAATAAAACACAGTTATTTTGCATTGCCTATATAGGCGCGCTGTGTTAGAATTATGTATTCAAGACTATCAAAATTAATGAATCATTACGATAAAACACCCGTACGACATAGTGCATTTTTCACATCTCCAAAATGGCTACTTCTGTGATGAAAATCCCTGATAATTTTCTTACAAATGCTCAAAACATAGGATGTGGGTGCTCGTAAACCCCAGTTTTCTCTATATAAAGTGGGGTTTAGGGTGGGGGTTGTCTTCATTTCACGGGCTTGTTCACGTGATGTATTACTGGTCAACAATACATGTAGTAAATTTGCAAATTTAAAAAAAAATACTATGAGACAACTGAGGCGTTTTGCATTTATTTATTTATTTTCCAAGGGAAATTGTTACCTTTTAAACCGGGGATATAAATTGAGCCGAGGCATAGTATTGCCCACAGTTTACATGTGGGATCAGTGAAGAATCAGATCTGCCTGTGCATCCATATAGTCTGACCAGAGACTTCTATTGTTGCATGAAAGAGCATTGGGCCCTTAGCTATCTTTAGAGTGCACAATGAAGGCTCTGATTAGACTGTGCGGATACACTGGCTGATCTGTGTCTTCGATGGGCGCACATGTAAAATTGTAGTAAATGTTGTGTCCCGGCTCAATTATTGTTTTTCCAAGACATATAATTAATGGTAAAAAAAATAATAATTTGCTTTTATAAAAAATAATAACTGCTATTCATGAAGAACTAGAGTTCTTATTTAAGGTAGGACTATCATTTAAAATGTATACCACTGAGGCGTAGTTTGTCTGCTCACCCAACTGAAACTCATATAGCAAAAATAATGAATACCTCCGTACCATGTTTCTTTTTATTAAGTGGGTATAGAAGGAGGTTGTTAATGTGACGAAGGTAATCTTCAGCGACATCGGAGAGCTCAGAATTAATGTGCAAATGCAGTTGTCTAGACGTTAACCGATTATATGTATTAACAGGTGTGAAGAGTAAGAATTGTAGTAGTGTCACTTATTGACACCGTTTTCTCAATTGCATTGTGGCATTTATACATATCTATATTTATAGTAATAGAAAGAAAGTTCAAATCATTCGGAACCTTGTAAATGACAAAATACGCAGTCTTTGGAGATTCATACATTAAAAGACTCGAAGACAGCAACTACAGCGATCTCAAGTTGCCCGGTAACCCCTCCGTCAAGTACTTCGGCCAAGGCGGTTTACAACTGCACCAAGTCTCCGACCACCCCAAATGGAAGGCGCTGAGGAACTACAGACCCACGCATGTCTTCTTCCACGTCGGAGGGAATAGCTTCAGCAAAGCTACGCCTCCGGAAGATATTGTCACACTCATTGTCGAACTGGTAAAACAGCTGGATGCAGCAACAGTCTATGTTGGAGATATTCTCCCACGAGGACATGTTAGATCCTCAACAGGCCTCTCGCTGACCGAGTGGGAAGAGTATCGTCGTCAGGTGAACGGACGTCTCCTTAAAGTCTTTCAACAGCGGTATAAAACGTTTTACTTAAAGTCTGCCTTTCACCAAAACGGAAGTCTGTCGCAGTTTTACTGCCAAGATAAGGTTCACCTTAGTGAACCAAACGGCCTTCTGAAGTACCGAAAGGTAATACAACGGTCGTTCCTGTCCTAAGCTGCAGACAGTTTCCAGTCACTGGTCCTTATTAGGGCCGCCAAAATATTCGAAACAATGCCTTATAATGTCTACAAATCAATAACCTTAATAACCTTTCTCACTATCTAGGTGTGTGTGTGTGAATTCGGGTTTAACGTCGCTTTCAACAATTTTTCAATCATATCACGACCGTGTCTGGTTGCGACAGGGAGCTAAATGTTCACTTTTATAGGGCTGCCTCACTGAAGTATCATGTCCCAGACACATTACATGATACCACACCCAGTCACATTATCCTGACACTGGGTCGACCAGTCCTAGCTCTATCACGTTAATCTGAGTGCCAAGCGAGGAGCAGCTAGTACCATTCTTAACGACTTCGGTATGTCGCGGCCCGGGATCGAACCCGTGACCTCCCGTTCCCCGGAGCGGACACTCTACCAACTGAGCTATCGGGGCCGTTTTTTTTTCACTATCTCCGCGCAGTCGGAAAATACCTTGATTTGCGAACATTATTCGCTTTTGTATATTTAAGCCTTTACAACTTCTTTAAACATATACATTTTGTGCTCTGAAGAGAGCACCCACAATCTAGGACTATGAGCTAAAAATGAAATAAATACATAAATAAATAATAATAATAAATAAAAATAAAACAACTGGAGCCGTGTGTATTTACATCACTTTTGCTTACAAGTTTTCTGCTTCAAACATGGATTACGAACGTTCTGTAGAGCCGCCTGATGTATTGAAATGGAAAAATGCATTTTTTGTCTTCTTCAAACATATAAATGAAGCCTCTTAGCATCTGCTGTTTGTGTTGGGCATCGTGTTAACAAAGCCATGCAATGAATACTCCCTATAAACACCACTTTATACAGAGAAAACTGGGGTTTACAGGGGTGTAAATTATTATCCACACGCGTTTTAAAAAAGCGAATGGGATATTGTAATCGCCTCTATCCGTCCGTCCGTCCGTTATGCTATCTCCTCCTAAACTGTTAATCGGAATCCAGATTGCTTACAAAAGTGGGATGTGCAAGAGTACAATTATGTTTGCCCCCGCTCCCACGGGCCTTGGGCAGGGGTCTAATATCAATAAAATACAATTACAAAGTTATAGATCTGAAGGGTAAGGGGAAACACGATGTCTCGGAGACAACTGGAACGTGTGGCGACAAGATCCCTCTACCGGACCTTTTCCTGCTTTGTGTAACACGCATATAATCAACGTCAATCAAAAATTACATCGACCGATGACAGGAGACTTACACCAAACTAAGACTGACGTGACGGACGGGACAGAAGCCGGCTGGGTTAGGTCGTAGGGGTCGGTCTTGGGGTTGGGAGTAGGGGTCAAGGAGTCAAAGTTTTACGGAAGATATAGTCGTCTGGCATGTCAATTCGAAGGGGATGAGCAGTAGAATATATTGAAAGTACAAATTTGACCCTGGGGTCAGACTGGGACTCTGGGGGAGGGGATCAAAAGGTCAATTGCCAATAAAATTCAGTTAAAAATGTATGTTGTAATTTGGTACTTAGCCCCTGTGGAGAAAGTGAACTGCGCGCTCTAGTTTGTCCATTACGATAACACACCCGTGCGACATAGGGCATTTATTCACATCTCCAAAATGGCCATTTTTCTGATGAAAATCCAGGATATGTTTCTTATAAATACTGCAAACATAGGTTGTGGGTGCTCGTTAGAACCGCCTCATTAAGGCGGTTCTAACGAGTACCCACAACCTATGTCTTGGAGTAAAAATAAGAAAAATAATGTTTACCCCCGTAAACCCCAGTTTTCTCTATACAATGTGGGATATAGGGGGGTCTTCATTTCACGGACTTGTTCACGTGATGCTGATTCCTGCTCCAAGATATACTCGAGTAGGTTGTGGGTACTCGGTAGAACCGCCTCAACGAGGCGGTCATGAAGACTACCCACAATTTATGTTTTAAGCAGAAATAAGAAAAACATGACAAATATTCATCAGAAAATTAACCGTTTTAGAGATCTGAAAAAATGCACCATGCCGTGCGAAAGCGTTATCGTAATGGAGGTTAGCAGCCCATTTAACACTATTTAGACCACATCGAGGGGGTGGGGTGGTAAACTTATCCTCTGTTCCAGGGTAACCACTACATGTACAGCACACATATTTTTCGGCAGAAACTGAAAACTGCCCTACTTGAATCAGCGAAGTGAGGAGACCGATCATCGAAAAGGTTTCGTGATCAATATCCACGAAACAATGATGAAGAATCAGCAGGTATCGAACCCGCAACCTCCTCATCAACAGTCAACGCGCATCCGACTGAGCTACTCAGCCCGACACCGCCTTAATGAGGCGATTTGATGAATATCAGCAATCCAAGATTTTTAGTTTAATGAATTATTTATTTTATTTTATTTTTTTTTTTTTTTTGCTTCTTTGTTTGTTTGATTTGCTGCAAGCCAGGGGCCAGTTTCATAAAATCATTTACGACGCATTTTCGTCTTACAAACAAGTATTACAAGCTTTTAAATCAAAAATCCTGTTTCGTAAGACTTCCGAAATCTGCGAAGTTCTTAATTTTTGTCACGGTACTAACGAGTACCCACAATCTATATGCAAATTGAAGATGTATATTTCGGTGTCGTACTTGGCATGGCGTCTTTAAGTTTGGTAACAGACCAGTCATGACTGCTGTTTTTCATATTTTATTGAATGCAGAGGCGGAACTATGTCCATAACGACAACACACCCGTGAGACATAGGACATCTTTCATATTCCAAAATGGCTACTTTTCTGATTAAAATATGTGATTAAGGCGGTTCTAATGAGTACACACAACCTATGTCTTTCATTAAGGCGGTTCTAATGAGTACACACAACCTATGATTTGAAGCAGAAATAAGCAAAATAATGTACACCTAGTACAACCCATTTTTCTATGTAAAGTGGTGTTTACGGGGTTTTCATTTCACGGGCTTGTTAACTTGATGCAACCAAGGATAGGTATGTAGGATCCCCTGTCAAAAGCCCCGTTGTCATGTCTAACATTATGCGCGATCAACGTTCAAGTGAGATATGGCTGAACTTGCATGAGCCAACTACCAAGCTAGTAAATTGTTTGGAGTTCCAATCTTTCTACACGCATTGGACTTTTTTTTAATTTTACGGCCATTTCAAGATTATTTCACTTATATCGCATCGATCGTTAATCGGAGGTGGGTGAAAGCGGAGTACCCGAGAAAACAACAACAAACACAAAAAAACCCTGACCTTCCGTTCTCAGATATGACCCGAGTCAGGCTCGAACCACAGCGATGAGAGACCTGATGATTAGGAGTCAGTGCTCTTACCCATAAGGCCAAGGAGGTCCGTATCGAAATGCTTCACCATTGTGCAGGAATGGTGATCTTTAATACGAGGGTACAAATTGTTATGTGTACCAAACGATGAGAAAATTGCGAGTGTCGATCTGTCCGCCCCTCCGTCTGTCCCGTCAGCAACACAAACATACACCTTATTTGCATTATCTGCTGGTTCCTAGTCTGAAGATTATAAGAATTGGAAATACAGGTAACCAGACCCCCCCCCCCCCCGACCTTGAAAGCTCAGGGGGCTGGTTACCTGTTTTTCCAATACTGACAATGTGCAAACTGGGAGCCAGCAAATAATACAAATATGGTGAATAATGTTTGTCAAATTATTGTTCAGGTGACTTGTGATGCTATTATTTTTTCCGAACAATACATATACTTTGGGATGCTTATTTAAGATTATTTTAGATTCTAAATAGAAAACTCATTAAACTCAATACTTTGGATGGGACACCTGTCCTATTTCTCGTCTGTCAGCACTCTATTTTCGATCTCTTTCTTGAACAAATACAGGTCAGCTTATGCCTAGGCCTATGGTCCATCATTTGTTCGTCCGTTGTGCGTCCATCCCTCGTTAGCGTTTCACATTTTCGAGAGCTCCTCGGATTGAGCAGGCAACGAAGCAACAAAGAGATGCCATCACGAGACCATGCCTATATAGTTTTTACCCTCTGGAACCCCACTTTTATATAGTAAAACGGGTTTACAGGGGCAAACCTTATTTTTCTCATTTCTTCTCTAAAATATAGATAGTGGGTACTCGTTAGAACCGCCTCGATGAGGCGGTTCTAACGAGTATCCAAAATTCATATTTTGAGCAGAAATAAGGAAAATATCATAATTTTTCATCTTCAAAGTTTCGTTTTTCCGGTGGTAAAGTTTACAATGTATTTGTATAGGCATGTTTTCATGATGTATGTTCCGATATCCAAGATGGCCGCTATTAGCCGATGCTTTATGGGGACATCGGTGTGATCAGAAGATCCAGAATCACTAAATTGCTAAAAATCGTTCTATCCTGATCTCAAAGACGGCCACCATGGCGGCCATCTGCAAATTCTTCAAACGCCCTCTCCCGAACAGAAAAACGGAGCCAGAGATTGGGCCTGCATGCATCAGCGAATAACTCTAAAAGAGGCAGTCAAATGTTAAAGCCTTGTGCGAGTAACATCTCTCTCTCTCTCTCTCTCTCTCTCTCTCTCTCTCTCTCTCTCTCTCTCATTGCGCAATTTAATGAAAGAAACAAAGATAAACATGAACAGCATCAAACGGTAAAACGATGTGTGAGTATTGGAAAATCAGACAAATTTTACCATTGCTGATGCTTTGTCAAATGCATTCGTGATATATGGGCCAAGACTCTCTCTCTCTCTCTCGCTCGCTCTGTCTCATTGCGCAACTTAATGAAAGCCCGAAACAAAGACAAATATGAACAACATCAAAGTGTGAGTATTGAAAAAATAGGCAAGTTTTACCATCGCAGATGCTCTCTCTCTCTCTCTCTGATTTTCAGTTTTCTTTCTGGGTCGATTGTTTGTCAATATACCTAAAGTTATAAAACATACATGTTTTAGGTTTTCACTGCTAAAGTAACTACATGTATCAATCCAAGTAACGGTTATTTATTGAAAAAGCCGCGTTGACGTCAGAATGTTGGGTAAGAGGGTTATCTACAGAACCTGTCCTGGAAGCATGTGTTGTGTTTGGCAAACAATGTAGACCCAGATGAGACGGCAGAGAACGCGGCGTCTACGCAGGATCTACACTATTTATAGTACGTGTCTGATCAGGATCTACACTGTATGTGTTTGTTTGATTTGAGGTTTAACGTCCCCGTCCACACTGTATAGGTCGTTTTGGAGACGTTGCTCCCAATTTTGTGGGACTTTTACCCGACATTGAGATGAAATGACATCTTAAGCCCCACCGACCAATGAAACCAATAGAGTTTATAAGCATGGACGGGCCGACTTAGATCCTCTAAGCGGTTTACTAGTACTCTTGTGCGGTCGGTGTCAGCTCGCGTGGAAGCGGAAGCATCATGCAGACCATCCGTATTTCTTCAAGCTGCGATGGGCGGGGACCGACTCTACTGTTGGAATGCAGCAGTAAAATAAAGCAAGCTAAATCCTTACGAGAAGCGTTAAAAGAAACCCTTCACTGAATAAAAACCCCTATAAAGAATTAGTTTACTTTTGATAAACAGAAATTATTATTCAGACCATAAGAAAAAAGTGTTACAAATGAAGGAAATTGTTAGTTATTAGAAAAGAAACCCTTCTTTAAATAAACTCTTAGTCCTAAATGATTCTTGTCATCCGTCAGAAATTAAAGCACATAGATGTGTATGTCACACCACAAGTTCCGATCTGCCTCTTCTTTGACTTGACTTGATAGATTTTGTAAGGTAACCGGGCGCTACAAGCACACAGGGGCTACCCCGCTCTTCTTTGACTTGACTTGATAGATTTTGTAAGGTAACCGGGCGCTACAAGCACACAGGGGCTACCCCGCTATTCATTGACTTGACTTGATAGATTTTGTAAGGTAACCGGGCGCTACAAGCACACAGGGGCTACCCCGCTCTTCATTGACTTGACTTGATAGATTTTGTAAGGTAACCGGGCGCTAAAAGCACACAGGGGCTACCCCGCTCTTCATCGACTGACTGACTGACTGAACTGGTTTTTAAGGTAACCGGGCGCTATAAGCACATAGGGGCTACCCCTAGAACGTGTCCAGGATTAGTTTTCCCACTTTCTGAAAGGCTTTCGCATGGAGTTGTACACTAATTCCGGTGTACACCTCTCGCCTCAGTCGCAGTGCAATAAAGGTGAAAGTGGTCTGTAAGTTACCGTGGTTTTTGACATAGTATCCATATAGTTGTGGGCTGTCAATCGCGGCTATGGAACCTGGTCAATTCCGACCTGCAAATCGTGTTCCATAGCCATTGCCCGTCTGGCCGTGGTAGAGGAGGAAGGCAAGGAGGCTAAGTTTTAGTGCTTCTGGGCTGCGAATCGCGGCAGTGGTCAGCGGAATACGAATCGTGCTGATCTGCCAGTGCCCTCCCCTTAGTAAAATAGAAGCACTGTAATTTTGAATTTTGAACGCCAGGTCGAAAGTGGGCATGAAGCAACAGAGAAATCAATGCCAATTTCGGCTGCAAATCGTGATTTCTCTGTTTCGCCCGAGCAAACTAGGTCATGTTGCTCTCTCTTAGGGCCGCGTGATTGGCGTCGGACTGGCTACACATGAAGTAGCCTTGCAATACCCATGGTAAACAGGGTTTTCGGACATGCGGCCCTAAGTTCACGATCTCGGTCCGGTGCTGGGTTAGGAGGGATGCGCCCTCCTAACTATCACTCCATCCGTCATCGCCGTATCTAGGAAAAGTTTGTGGACCTTCCGAGTTCTCTTCTTGTTTAGTGGGGTCTCTTCAGTGCATCTTTCGATTGAGTTGTACAGGTGCTCGTCGAAATACTTTGAGGTGGGTCCTTTGTAGATTATGAAGGCTGGAGTCTCGGCTGTCTTGAATGCGTAAACGGCAAGGTCAACGTTGATAGTTTCAGTTGGTCTTTTTAGTCGATGTAGTTCCAAGATTGTGGAGGGGGAGTCTCTAGTATTTGCCACCAAGGCTCTGCTCAGGTGGTATTTCTCGTGCCAAGGTTGGAGTGGGTTGGGTGGCAGCTTTTCGAAGTCCTTTTCTTCGGAGGTGTTGATTCTTCCTCTTCTGGTGGCTGGGGCTGGGGCAGGTGACGAGCATCGTTGGGCTTTTGGCGGGGGTGGTCTCTCTGTGGGTGATAAGGCGGCGGTAGCTGGCTCTGGCGATGACGGCATTGGTCTCTGGATGATTGGTGCAGCGGGTGCGGGTTCAGCGTTAACTGTTATCTGGCGCTGGAGGACGATCGTTGCTGTAGTCATAGTCACGGTCTCCTCGGCTGGCGGCGCTGCTTGTCGGATCTGTGGTGCTGTCTTGTTGGTTCTCTGTGGAGCTGGAAGGCTCAAGTCCCAAGTAAGGGTGACAGCCACCCTTTGGGGCTCAAGTGCAGTGTTAACTTGAGGCACCCCATGAAGTCGGCAAGACTTCAAGAAGGCTACCAGAGGCTCTGGTAGCCGGTTTTCCTTCATAGAAAAAGACATCTTGACGTGTTGAATCTGAGAGATCTGATGACAGAATGGCTCTTCATCGACCTGAAAATTCTAATAGGTCAATTAGACAAATATTATTTCGAGGAAGTTTACACCAAAGACAGAGCTTTCGTTTTAAAGCATTATTAAACAAGACGATCCATTTGCTCAAAATTATTGGAATATACATCAAGTAGCTTATTTTTCAATGTCTTTACTTCATATCTATGCAAGGAAATCGCCACGTCATAAATTCACACGCTGAACAAAGCCATTAAAATGACACAGACAAAGCGTCGGTTGAAGGGAGATAATCCTATAAAACTCAAACTCCTATCATGACCCAAGGCACAGCACTGCTATAACTTAAACGCAGTGCAATCACGTAGCCAAACCTTTAGAATGGAGTTCCAAATTACTACAACTAAACTATGTTGCACCAAAACAAAGGCTCACATTGGAACTGTGCAACATATCCACAGCCCTTGAAATATGAAGCACACGTAGCCCAGAAACTCCAACAAATAAAGATGCCCTTTAGCTACAGGACACATGCACTCCTGAAGCAAACGGGAAGACAAAATATAAGCCCCACCGAGACCTGGAAAGGTCACGGCACTGTTTCACAAACCTCTCAGGACGGAGCTCGGCGATTGGCTACAGGGCAAGGGGAAGCCCGTGGGCTCGGAGGCACCTGAGACGTGAGACGATAAACACGGACGGACGGGGCTGGAGCCGAGCGATGGTCTCCCTGTTCACCGGCAACGGGGAATAGGGGTACCACCGAACGGCTACGGTGTAGTGCCAGCATGGATTCGTTCCCTGGGACCCCACCAGCTGACGACCCGCGACATGGGGAAACTGGAAAACAACAAATATCATGACAGTGGCCCATACAAGTCATTGCGCTAACACACCCGTGCGACATGTTTTTTTTTTTTTTTTTTCACATCTCCGAAGTGGCTACTTTTCTTATGAAAATCAGTGATACTTTGCTTATAATTACTGCAAACTTAGGTTGTGGGTGTTCGTTAGATCAGCCTAATTGAGGCGGTTCCAACGAGTTTTGTTTGATTTGAGGTTTAACGTCCCCGTCAACACTGTAAAGGTCATTTTGGAGACATTGCTTCCGATTTTGTGGGACTTTTACCCGACATTGAGATGAAATGACATATCAAGCCCTGTCGCGCAATGAAATCAATACGGTTTATAAGCATGGACGGTCCGACACTCACACCGCTTTGCCTGGGCAGGCTTAGATCCTCTAAGCGGTTTACCAGTACTCGTGTGTGGGTCGGATTCAGCTCTGCGTGGAAGCATCGTGCAGCCCATATATTTCTTCAAGCCCCGATGGGCGGAGGCGGGGTTCCAACGAGTACCAACAACGTATGTCTTGGAACATAAATGCGAAAAATAACGAACATCCTATTTAGTTTTCTCTATATAAAGTGGGATTTCGAGGGGTGTTAATTTCACGGACTTGTTCGCGTGATGTAAAAATAATAATCAAAATTCAGTTAATATTCGGGAGGTCTCGACCGAGTCTAATAGCTAAGACACGGTACCGCCCGGAGACTGTGATCCCACACACCCAGAGCAAGCCTGCGCCTATATATATATAAAGATAGCGGTCAGTCTGTCTGTCAGTCTAAACTAAACTCAGCCGTATGACAAAATCTACAAGAAGTCTTGAGCGACTAGCGAAGACTCAGATCAGAGACTTCGCTGATCGCATGCACCCACTATAGGCTAACATCTATGCAAAAGTTCTTGTCACAGTGGATGGGTGCGCAGGATAAATTGAGTCTAAGCTGGCCGCATCGGTCTTATTGTAGGTTTTGTCATGCGCCGGCTCATATAATATATATGAGTCAACATAGGGGTCAGTCTAAACTAAACTCAGTCGTATGGAATAAATTAGGGCGAATGATCCCCTTAGCTGACCCGGAATGAATGATTTGTTTTGGGCGCATCAGTGAACATCCAAATAGGTGATGCATGCCTTTGCTGTAATAACCACAATCCGTTTTATTTGTAGCGGTGTGTTTAAAGATAAGGCCAAAGTGGCAATCGCATGACGCATCTCTCATTTCATGTTTTACCTCGCAGGTACGGCCACTATCTCTCGCGTCTGCGTACTTTACACATACAATTACAGAAAAAATTCTTTACAATGTTTCTTAACCAACTTCAGAAACAAAAGCTTTCTTTACTGCAAATAATTTGCAGGATAAAATAATTTGTTTAAACTAATTTGTTAATTTTATTTGAATCACCTTATTTGAAAAACTCCGCTTCGCCTGTTTAGTCATTTGAAGCGGTGTGTTTGTTACGAACTGACTAATTTGTATTTAGCCTTACACTTATGAGCCCCGTCATGGATTGACCATAGCAAATGCTTATCTTCAATAAATCGAATTTTGTGTTTGTCAATAGTCTAATTGATTTTGTATTTTATCGGTCCCTTGTATATATTTCAATGTAGTAAATACTTACCTCTGAAGAAGGTGAAAGCGCGCTCACACTACGAAAACACATCCGTACGACATAGAGTATCAGATAAGGCTACTTATCTGATGAAAATTCATAATATTTGTCTTATTTATACTGCAAACATAGGTTGTGGGTGCCCGTTAGAACCGCCTCATTAGAACGAGGCAGTTCTAACGAGTACCCGCAACCTGTGTCTAGGAACAGAAATGAGAAAAATAATATATCACCGTAAACCCAAGTTTTGTCTATATAAAGTGGGGTTTAGGTGGGGTGTTCATTTCACGGACTTGTTCACATGATGGTTACAAGTCAGCTTTTTGCAGTTAATGATAAAATCCACCTATATTCTTTAACTATATCATCTGCGCATCCATAACTGGATCCAGCGCTACCGACATGGTTTTACTGTTGGATGTACATTACCGAAATCTCCTCTATATGGTGCTAGTGGCTGATTTATATTAAGGTAACACACCCATGCGCCATAATGCATTTATCACATCTTCAAAATAGCCATAATCATGAAGAAAATTAGACCTATTTTTGTAACTTGGTCTGCAAATATGGGTTATTGGTGCTCACAACCCATTTCTTGGAGCAGAAATAAGAAAAATAATGAATACCCCCGTAAACCCCAGTTTCCCTATATAATATGGGGTTTAGGGGGGATTATTTCACGGACTTGTTCCACGCCATTACGAAAACACGCCTATACAAATGCATTGTAAACTTTACCGCCGCAAAAACAAACAATTTTATGATGCAAAATTATGATTTTTTTCGAGGCGGTTCTTACGAGGACCCTTAACCTATGTATTGGAGTAGAAATAAGAAAAACAATGAATACCCCCCGTAAATCCAAGTTTTCTCTATATAATATGGGGTTTAGGGGGTGTTCATTTTACGGATTTGTTTCACGTAATGTCTACAGGGAGTCAATATTGAGTTCGAAACAGCCTAGGTAAACGAGACATCCGGGTTCTACACTAACTGGGCTTTGACAAACGTAAAGTGGTCTTCAAGCCACGTGTGCTCAGCGGAGAATCAAATCAGCCCCCTGCCCTACTCAGCTCAGACCGTCAAATGCATATACGCCTTTAGGTGTCATTCGGTGGTAGGGTTTGAGACATTTCATCCCACTGTCGGGTAAAAGTCCCATAAAATTGGAAGCAACGTCTCCAAAATGAACAAAATTGTGTTTACGGGGACGTTAAACCTCAATTCAGACAAAATAACACACCCCTCGGCAATTTATCATCACGTGAACAAGTCAGAGGTATGAACACCCCCTTACACACCACTTTATATAAAGAAAACGGGTTTACGGGGGTATACATTTGCATATTTCTGTTCAAAGACATTAATGTCGGATTTTCATCATGAATGTGGCCATTTTGAAGATGTGAAAAATGCACTAACGAGGCGGTTCTAACGAGGCGGTTCTAACGAGCACCCATAACCTATGCTTTCAGTATAAATAAGAAAAATATCACGGATTTTCATCGTAAAAATAGACATTTTGGAAATGTAGAAAAGTACACTATCTTGCACGGGTTTGTTGTCGTGAAGAAGCTATTGTCATCATCATTTGTCCAAGAATACAGAAAAGGCATATGAAATATGGTTTCTTCACTCAAATGTAGAAGACAATAACTACAGCCTTTTTTGTTCCCGGTACCTTATACAGAAATAAGTTCAAATGTTTGGTAAGCTATTTCAGTCTATATCATTTCCATTTGAAATAAATTCATTTACATTGACTGATAAGTTAAATTACAAAAAAAAACAAAAAAACAACGGTGTTGATTTCTGCAAACTACATGACAATGGACATCCATATATCATAAACTGCTGCCAACTGCAATGGAACTGGCACAGCATAGAAACTTTTGGTCGACGAACATCCATATAGCTCACGTGATGGAACTCCCCTTTTCGCTTGGCGCCAATTAGGACCTAATATAACTATGTTTTCGCTAACCCAATAGGCCCTGAATTTTTGTGACGACCATGTAATTTTTATGGCCATCAACCTTCATATTCATTACGTTAACACACCCGTGCGGCATTGTGCATTTTTCACATCTCCAAAATGGCTACTATGTGAATATTTTTCTCATTTATACCGCACACATAGCAACAGGTGTTCGTTAGAACTGTCTCATTGAGGCAGTTCTATACAGTACCAGCAACTTATGTCTTGAAGCAGAAATAACAAAAAATAATGTATACCCCCGTAAATCCCAGTTTTCTCTATATAAAGTGGGATTTATGGGGATGTCCATTCCACGGGCATGTTCAAGTGATATCTTCCAGCACTTTTGATAAACCAAAGCACTGGCAGCACTGCATAGTGTATCGATTGTCCTTGAGTGTATGCTGGAAAAAATGGTCCTGAACTGGAACGTGGACTGTTTCGTTTAACCCTTCAGTGCCTGATCTGTAAACAAACAGTGTAGACCCTGATCGGACGCCGTATTCTGAGGCGTCTGATCAGGGTCTACACAGTTTCCCAAAAAGCATCATATGATTCCAGTCCAAATTCGCTATAAAGCTATAGCACCGCCCACACCCCGCTCCACATTTTGTCGACAAAGTAGAAGTAAAACAAAGATCTGGAATCGATACAATTAACTTACTCCACCCATCAAAGACACCAAAGGGAAAGAAACACAAACATGAAGCGACCAGACCATAATGGAAACCTAAACCAATGAAGGCCATAAGGACAGTTACTTTCCCACAAAATGGCCATCCAAAATAAAAAGACACAAGTGATACACACAGTAAGTAACTAACAACAACATAAATAAACCGCCACAGAAGAACCGCCTTGGGACGGTCAGTGGAAAGAATTCCACTGGGGGGCTTAAATCGATTTTACATGGCCATAATCCTCGCCCTTACCTCTGTCGCGGTATACACTAATTTTGTTTAGTCCGCATGAAGGCTCCCTAACTCATCAGTGTTACATCTCCGAGAACATACAAATAAAAAAACTACAGAGATGAAATAAAGGTTGAGGACTCGACAGCATACAGCAACAGAATTGCTAGAGCAAAAGAAAACAAACAGTTAGACTCCGAGGGGCCCGACCAAAGACAAGTCTGTGTAATAAACACCCGTGTAAACCCCATTTTATATGGAGGAAAATGGGGTTAATTGGGGTACATATTTTTTTTCTTATTTTGGCTCCAAGACATATGTTGTGGGTACTCGTTCGGACCGCCGCGATGAGGCGATTTTAACGAGCACCCTAAATCTATGTTTTGAGTATAAATAAGACACGTATTATCTATTTTCATCAGAAAAGTAACCTTCTCGAGATATGAATGAATGCACTATGCCGCACGGGTGTGTTATTGTAATGAAAAAAGAAAAGCCTTTATAATTCTGAACTGCGCATGCCCAGCCATTCAGAGGGACCAGGGATATGACTTTCTGTCTGAAGATTCCTCTTGATTCACTGCTTGTATGAGTGAGCAGCGAAGGTTCTGGCGAGACTGCGCGGATGCGCAGGCTCGCCTGAACCTTCGCTGCTCGCATAGCCGATAAGTACCAAAATCGCTTGACGGGGCCCATATAGTAAACCTGGAGTTTACAGGGTGACATTATGTTTCCCTTTTCTGCTCTTAAATATAGACTGTGGGTACAGGTTAGAACCGCCGCGATGGGGCGGTTCTAACGTGTACCCACATCTGTATTTGAGCAAAAATTAGAAGAAAAAAAAATCACAATTTTTTCATCTTTTATTTTCTGCGGTAAAATTTACAATGTATTTGTATAGATGTGTATTGGTTAAGTCTAAATTTTCCTACAAATCAATGATAGCCACATGGAAATCAACATGGGAAAACTACTGTGCTTAGTACATGTACATTTGAGATTGTCTTTGTTTGCATTGGAGTTTAACGGCCTAGTCAGCACTATTTAGGTCATTTTTGAGCCGGTCAGTTTACCTGTCCACATTTTCCTGGGAAGGCTTATACGTAAGCAGGGCACTTTTGTCACCAGAACTGCCCTTCGTGAATCAGCGGAAGGGAGAGAATGCCAGAAGAAAATATTTCACGATCAATCTCCGCGAAAGACTGTTGCCAACCCCGGCAGGTATCGAACCCGCGTCCTCCTGATCACCAGTCAGACGCGCATCCGACTGAGCTTTCGAGGCCGGCACTTGAGATTGCCATCGACCCAAAAATCATAAAACTGTCAAAACCTTTTCTTAAAATCATGTTGGCGAAATGTACATCATTATTTGATTTTTTTTGTCTGGAAATATGGCCTTTTAAAGATTTTTGCTCTTTCTCCATCAACTAAAAAGTTGACAAAAACTTAAAAGAATAAAAGGTTTTCCGACTTACCGACCTTATTTTTTGTGGGGTTTGGCGAGTTGGGGTGGGGGGGGGGGGGGGGGCATGTAAGCGGAAACACCTCTTTTTTAAGTCATGTACGGTCATAGACTGCAGTACAATGTACATGCATCTGAGCGGCCAAAATACGGCCATAAAAGTTAAGTATCAGGGCGTTCAACGGATAAGATAAAAGCAACCTCGCTAGTAGTGGGTTTCAAAATTGTAGAATTTATTTCTGTCCCCATTTCAGGTCATCAAACAAATATGAGGGTCACTAATGAGGCCGTGCTGGCCGAATGTATAAAATGTTTGTTTGGAGGAGAACAGATAATGGTGTTCTATCGCAATTAGAAACTAAACGAAGGAGTTACTGTTGTGGGCTCGAGCCTCGACTGAGCCACATGTGAGATGTTATGTCCTGCAACGGAAGTCAGGTGGTTTTTATTCGAGGACCCTGCTTTTCACCCACCTCTGATGAATGACTAACTCGATCGAAGTTAAATGTTCCTCAAAGGCCATATAACCCATCAGGAAAACGCGTCTATTTAATTTGACCCCTTTAACCCCATTTTCATACTGGTGTTTACAGGGTAAACACTCCTTTTCTTATCTCTACTCTAAAAGATTGTAGGTACTTGTTAGAATCGCCTCGTCGACGCGGTTCTAACGAGTTTCCACAATCTATGTTTTGAGAAGATTATGAAACATATCTGATTTTTTGTCTTACAAATTTTCATTTTTTGTTGATAACAATTTCAATGTACATTTGAATAGGCGTGTTTTATTTAAAGGGAATGGCTAACTTCCCATATCACAGATCCTGGTGTATGAATGTCATTTGACGTATCACCAGTAACAATTATGATTCTGGTACACCTGACCCACAAATACTTGTTCATAGATTTAATGAAACTTGTCCTTAACAATACACTTTGTGCTTTTGTAATGTGAAAAGAAAATCGATGGTACAGGGATTAATTTTTCCAGATATATGGACATACAGCATAGTCTAAGTGTTAAAGACACACATTTTCGATCAGACATTGCATTCCAGATAGACTGAGCAACAGAACAGTTTGATTGAAGTTCTCCCAATCTTCCACCATTTTTAGAAGAAATCCCGCCAATATTATTGCTTTTTTAGTTCACCTGAGTACGAAGTGCTCAAGCTGAGCTATTGTGATCGCTTTGTGTCCGTCAGTCCGTCCGTCTGTCCGTCAACAATTTCTTTAAATGACATCTCCTCCTAGGCAAATGGCCGGATTACAAAATCATTTCACAGAAATGTTCCTCCGGTGACCCTCTACCATAATTGCTAAAATGGTTCTACTCCGCTGAACAAAATGGCCATCAGAGCTAAAAATAGAAAAACCTTTGAACAACATATCCTCCTAGGCCAATGTCCCGATTTCAAAATAATTTCACAGAAATGTTCCTTGGGTAACCCTCTACCAAAATTGCTAAAATTGTTTCGCTCTGCTGAACAAAATGGCCGCCACATCTAAAAATAGAAAAAATTTAAAACGATATCTCCTCCTAAGCCAATGGCCGGATTTCAAAATCATTTCACAGAAATGTTCCTCGGGTCACCCTCGACAAAAATTGCTAAAATGGTTCTGCATGGCTGAACAAAATGGCCACCAGAGCTAAAAATAGAAAAACCTTTAAATCACATCTCCTCCTAGGCCGATGGCCCGATTTCAAATTAATTTCAAAGAGAGGGTCCTTGTCTGACCCTCTACCAAAATTGCTAAAACGGTTTCGTTTCAATGAACTAAATGGCCGCCAGAGCTAAAAATAGAAAAACTTTTAAACGACATCTCCTCCTAGGCCAATGTCCCGATTTCAAAATAATTTCACAGAAATGTTTCTTGGGTGACCCTCTACCAAAATTGCTAAAATGTTTTTGCTCTGCTGAACAAAATGGCAACCAGATATAGAAACAGTAGAACCTTTAAACGATATCTGCTCCTAAGCCAATGGCCCGATTTCAAAATCATTTTTCAGAAATGTTTCTCGGGTGACTCTCTACCAAAATTTGCTAAAATGGTTCTACTCCGCTGAACAAAATGGCCACCATAGCTAAAAATAGAAAAAAACCCTTTGAACAACATCTAGTCCTAGGCCAATGTCCCGATTTCAAAATAATTTCACAGAAATGTTACTTCGGTGACCCTCTACCAAAATTGCTAAAATTGTTCCGCTCTGCTGAACAAAATGGCCGCCACATCTAAAAATAGAAAATTTTTAAAACGATATCTCCTAAGCCAATTTCAAAATCATTTCACAGAAATGTTCCTCGGGTCACCCTCTACCTAGTTCTGCATGGCTGCACAAAATGGCCACCAGAGCTAAAAATAGAAAAACCTTTAAACAGCATCTCCTCCTAGGCCAATGGCCTGATTTCGAAATAATTTCACAGAGACGGTCCTTGGCTGACCCTCTACCAAAATTGCTAAAACGGTTCTGCTTTGCTGAACAAAATTTCTGCCATACTTTTGCGGAAATGTTCCTAGGGTGACCCTCATCCAAACTTGCGAAAATGGTTTGATTCCAATGAACAAAATGGCCACCAGAGTTAAAAATAGAAAAGACCTTTAGATGACAGCTTCTCCTAGGCCAGTGGCTAGATTTCGAAATAATTTTACTGAAATGTTCCTTGGGTGACCTTTTACCAAAGCTGCTAAAATGGTTTACCTTGCTGAACACAATGGCTGTTGGATATTATTATTTTAGATCTAGCCTGCCCAGGCAAGGTGGTGCAATTTGGACCATCTATGCACATGAATTATATTGGTTTCATTGGGTGGCAGGGCTTGAGATGTCTTCTCAGTGTTGGGTAAAATTCCAACAAAATTGGATGCAACATCTTCAAAATGACCTAAATAGTGTTGACTGGGATGTTAAATCTCAATTCAAACAAAAAGGGGCATAAGAGGACCTGCCTGATCTGGATCCACACTGTTTGCCATAATGACTTTAAAGTAACCAGCCAACACAAAGCAGATAATTCTGAAGGGTTAAACAGAAACATCTTAATCACTCTTTAAAATTGTACATCTATATAAAAACAACAAGGTTTTAGACCTGTCAAAATATCAACACGCAGTTGAAGATAGACTATTATACATAGCTCTGTCACTGCTTGCATAATATGGTATGAATCAGTAGGACTCAAAACAAACTGTGAAGTGACTAATATTGTTATGCCAGAAGGTATACAGTGTGCAGTGACTCTGGCTCTCATTGTATAATAGAAGTTAATTAGAGGTTAGGACCCAGGTGTTTGACCTAGTTATAAACAGAGCTGCAAACATGGGCTAGATAACTACTAGGCTCTGGAAAATAATATAGGTGGCTTAAGGATCTGCGCTGCAGTATACAGAATCAGCACCAAAACTGTTTATTTTGGATGGAGTGATGTAGATAAGGTGGGTATATGTTGATAGTTAAAGGATAATTTTCCTTATCAATAAAACGTATGTTGTGGGTATTTATTAGAACCACTTTGCTCTTAATGAATATATAGACACCATACACTTTTATCGAAAAATAAGGGAGACTTAAGCTAATGTACCACTAAATACCCACCATATTTACAGCTCCATGAACTAAAGATTTGACTGATTGATTGTTTTGGGTTTAATGACACGTCAACCATTGTGGGTCATTTTGTGTCCTCTCAGAGAAACGAAGCAAAAAAGGTAGGAGAGATAGTAGAGGATATGAAAGTGAGGGACAGAGGAGAAGAGGCAAATGAATATAGAAACATAGAATAACATAGAATAACATTCCCCCCTCTACCCATACTTGCAGCAAGGACAGTAGGCCTTGTCCAACTGTGAGCCAATATCAGTTGGACACAACAGTGATGCAAGATACACTTACAGAGATTTAATTACAGTACTAATATATGGATTCTGAGCCAAGGCACAGAAAAGAATCAAGCTGGCATATAGTATTGGTATGCCTAAATAGTGTTGATATGGATGTAAAGCTCAACCCAAACAAACAAATTAACCCTTGCCCTGCTGAGCCTGAATATGCCTTATCTTTTAAACAATGTAGATTCTGATCAGATGGCTTCTTGGCTTCTAAAGAAGCCATCTGATCAAGATTTACACTTACATTCAGTTTGTGAATTTATAGGAATAAATTACATCATTTTAACCCAGTTTGTGCCAAAAACTTAGAATGGGATACTGGCAACCCGGGATTGGCAAACAGTAAAGGCCCAGATCAGATGCTGCAGAACTTGACGTCTGATCTGGGCCTACATTGTTTGTAAAAGGTTCTGCCATTTTCCATATTAGGGGTTGAGGTTGACAAAACAGTGTAGATGCCACAGAATATGGCCTCTGTCTGATCAAAGTCTACTTTGTTACTTAGAGTACAGGAAATTTTGAGTCGCGTCCAATCGGAATTTACACATATTGCTTACAGTACAGAAATGTACAAGTAATAAACGAAATATAAACAGTCTATACCGCAAGGGTCATTTTCCTAGCCTACATTTTGACACAATTGGCCCACCAGTGCTGTCAGTGCTTCGAAATATGCAATTGTTTCCCAAAATAAAACTGACTTTATAACGAACTTAAGTGTTTATGCTCGAAAATCTAATGTCATTATTTCCAAAAACAAAACTTAACGTCATTTATATTCAAATACAAAATTACAGAGCAAGCTAACACAATTTCAATACATGTTATCAGAAAATTAGTGTTAGAAGCTTCTATGGTGAAATAGTTAAACTACTTGCCTAATAAACCAAGTTTCATGGGTTCAGTCCCTTGCTTCTCAACACTTGAGGCGTTTTTGATGCCGAGAATCCCAACCATTGAACACAGTGACTAAATTTAGGAAAACTTTTACAAAATCTCCACCTAAGTTCTTAAATGGTTCTGCTAAATTGAACAAATAGCACATAGACAAAAATAAAAACATCATCAAATGATAATACAACTTGACTCAGGTGAGCGAATTAGGTCCATAATGGACCTCAGGTGAGCGAATTAGGTCCATAATGGACCTCTTGTTATTAATTTGATTTTGGGTTTACGGTCCTTTCAAGATTATGACACTCATATCGAGCCAATCATTAATCAGAGATGGGTGAAAACCGGACTGCGCGGAGAAAAACCACCTGACCTTCCGTTGCAGAACTTGGGATCTCACATAATATTATGACCCAAGCCAGGCCCAAACCCAATGCGGTGACAGACCTAATGATTAAGAGTCAACCCTCTTATCCACTAGGCCACGGACCCGTTATTATTGACTGTATCGCACACATTTATGTCCTTGTGTAAATTTTTGACATGAGAAAATAACGTTTCACCGTCTAACGTCAATGAATCTACGCGTTACGTCATCAATTGACGGCTTTTAATGACGTCACTTGTCACCCTCTTTCGACTAGTGATTTCTTGCATGATAAATCACAGTTCCTTTCCATTGCCTATATAGGCGGGCTCTCTTGGAATGTGAATTTAATACTTTCTACCTTAAAGACTTATACAGATAAATATGCGAACAGTGCAGATATACTTAGATGGCTCTTCTGGATATAAACTGTTCGCTATCCTATCAACCCTTAAGATGCCGAGAAAAAATGCATCTTAACATGCCACCTGTTTTTGTCGTCTGCTGAATCTACTTGCAATCTTTTCGAACATTTTCTTGCATTCCGGCAAACTGGATCGGACGCTTTGCTATCAAGTAAAACGTGTTGTGCGCGCCACGAGCCAACCCACCCATATGCGAACCCCCAATCCCACAATACTCCAGCCTGCACAACAGCCCTATGTGTGGCACCCTACCAAAGGCCCCTGCAAAGTGTACGATATCCAAGTCAGTCCGCCTGCGGCCACAGTAAATGGCCGTATCCAGATTGCCCAAACGTCACGGTAAAATTGGACTAACTGTTTTTCACGAGACCTTCGACTGCGGAAACAATGTTGACAGTCAGCAAGAATGCCCTCAAAGGCTTGTTAATATGGCTAACTCACCTTGATCTCAATTTCTAAGTTTGTGCGACCCGTGCCAGCCCGGGGTTGAAATATGGCGGCTGCCTTCGAATACTGTGGCCCCACCTAAAACATTCCGAGTCACCCGGTGGCAGTTTGGTACCCCCCCCCCCCCCTCCCGCAAAAACAGACCAATTTTCCGTCCAACCGGTATAATTTCTGTTTCGGAAACATAAATTTGTTCAAATGCATCTTTAATTAGAAAAACATCATCCATACCGGTGGGCCGCACACCGGACAAAGATTATTACCTCAACTGTGTCTAACATTGGTGTTTGTTTTGTATTTGTGTCACTTTTCCATTCTCTCGCACTCTGGACATTAAGGGTTGAAAGATAGATCTGATAAATATTAAATAAATAGACATCTCGTCAAAAAGGCAAATACTTATCATCATGTGTTATCAAAGGCTAGATATCATATAACACGTCTTGTTTGTTTATTATCTTATAAATTGAAGCTTTCCATTTCCGAAGATTTCTTAATTTTAAATCTGGATCTCCTATTAACAAAAATGAACTTGAATTTCCCAGACGTTTTTGGCATCCCCTGTCTGTAGGGAATAAAATCAACAGATAACATTTCATCTGTAGTGGATGTGGTGAAAATCCCTGCTGAAACTGGAGCTGGCTGTTTGCCGTGGGTGGCGTCTCGTATGCTAAAGGAGGGGTCTTGGTGGTTCAGGAAAGCCCAGGGATCTCCAGCTTTCCAACACATCATTTTGGCCTTTATTTCAGATAGACGAACAGTTTGGGCTAGATCCGGCCCAAATCAATTGGCCCCGTCGTGCCGAGCTCTGGAAAAACACTTGTTCATTTCTTCCTTCTTTCTTTTTTACGTATCTTCATGGTGCAAACCGGGCTTATTTATCTTATTCCTCTAACTTTTAGTGTGTTTCGATGGGCGGCGGCTGAAGAATTAATTGATGGTCTTGTACAGGAGACCGTCAGCAGAAACTTCTGTGAGAGAGTGATTATGACAGGAGATGAAATATAGAAGTGAAGGCGATGATCAGGAATCGATACAATAAACCCACAGCCCCAAACAGTGGCACCAAAGGGTAAGAAACACAAACACGAAATAACTAGACCCTAATGGAAACATCAATACCGTAAAGCTCAAAGGACGGTTACTTTCCTTCAAAATGGCCGATTGGCTATCCAAAACAAAATAATATAAGCGATACACACACTCAATCCATAAAAAAATGTCCAACTGTCCATTACTTTTACTTCTAGGAGAAAACCCCAAACTGAAAATCTCTTTAAAGTCACTAAATTTTTCAACATGACCTTCTCTGTCACGGAACGTAAAACACTGAATTTTCGCAAAGGCATTATCCGTGACAGAATGTTAAAACTAGAAACAGACGAAAATATCATAGAATACCTCAAAGATCAAGGAGTTACAGCATGTAAACGTCTCAAAATGAAAAAGACGGAAAGCTCATAGATACAAACACACTAATAATTTTTAACACCACTTCCCTGCCCAAATCACCGAAAATTTTCTACAGAATTATATCAGTTGAAATGTACATTCCAAATTCTCTGCGGTGTTTCAACTATCAGAGGTTTGGACATCATGAAAATGACTCTACTGTACCTGATGGATCCATTTGTGAAAATTGCGGTATGGATCACCATATCCGTACCTGCAAGGATCCGGCCAAGTGTGTGAATGCGGAAAAGATCTTTTTTTCTAAATCCAATGTTTGTAAAGTATAGAAAAAGAAAAAGAAATTTTGAAAGTCAAAGTCACGCAAAAGCTATAAAAAATGAACATATCTGTCTTATATCAGTTTTATTTCTAGATGGTTTTAGACGTTATATGCCCTCTTAGGTCTGAGCGTCTTTAAATAAAACATTCATTCAATTCATCCCGCCATCTACGTTTATGGTCTTGATCTGCTGTTAATAGTATCTATTCTGTGCCCATAAAATGTCCACATACCAAAACGTAATCGTAGGTTTTAGGTATGCACTCAGAAGGCAAAACCTATGCAAAAACTTCAACATGATTCAAAGCGTAAAATCTTGGCAGCGGTAGTAATACCGTTGTTACTATACTTTGTTAGCTGTATAATAATCACAAGAATTATAGGGATCAAATGTTTTAAATAAATACGCAACATAAATAACACACCAAATTCTATCACAGTGACATTGACCTTCTGTATCAGCAGCAACAGCAGCTATACGCTTGTAACTATATAACATCACATGTAAAACTTCAATGCAGTCATCACGATGGAGAGCAAAACTTTTCAATGATCATTCGAAATCTGTGACCTTGACCTTCTGTCAGCAGCAGCGGCCACATAACTTGAACTATACTTTGCAGCAGCGGCCACATAACTTGAACTATACTTTGCATGTTTTATGTAATACCAGTTGGGCATTATAATTTTACAATTCAAACTTAAAGAAACAAATCCAAATTGAAAACATATACATAACCTATCCTGTCATGTTCAAGTATATGACACTTTCCTCATGGATTTTCTTGAAGGAACGATTTGTTATCTTGAGGCAATGAGATAATTATCTTGAGGGATACATCTTCTGATCTCTTTAGTCTTCAAGGGCGTTTTAAGTATCTATTGCATCTTTCCCTTACGAAAAGACATTAGGTCTTTCCCTCAAGACAACAGGTCGTTGCAAAATATCATATTATCTTCACAAGTGAAAGCATAGTGCACTATCCTCGTGGATTATCTTGAAGCAGGGGCTAATTATCTTGATAGAATTAGGTATTTATCGTAAGAGTAGAACTGATTACAAACGAACATCATATCCAACTAAGTTAATGGATAGATAGATAGATAAATATATATGTTCTGGGAAGGATTTATTATCTTTAGGGAAACAAGATTATACAGTTAGTTCTCTTAAGATAATAAGTCGTTCCAGCAAGATATTTTTTAGTTCCTTAACGATGTTTCTTAGATACGGGCCTCCGTGGTCTAGTGGTTAAGAGCGCTGACTCTTGATCATTAGGTCTCTCACCGCTGTGGTTCGAGCCTAGCTCGGGTCACATGTGAGACGCCAAGTTCTGCAACGGAAGGTCAGGTGGTTTTTCTCCGGGTACTCCGGTTTTTGCCCACCTCTGATTAACGATCGGCTCGATATGAGTGAAATAATCTTGAAAGGGCCGTAAAACCAAAACCGAAAAAAAAATGTTTCTTAGACTCTCATATGGCCATGTTCAGCACAAGTCATCCTCAATTTCATGGGTGATCAACTGCTCTATGTTAAATTATCCTGAGGGAACAATAAGTTGTCGCATATGTCCATGTTGAACACTAGCCATCATCATAAGTGATCAATTGCTCACAGTTCCTTTCCCTCTGTTCTTTGGACATAGTTCCACTGGAGCCGCCAGGGACTGGAAAGAAGGGGGTAGTAGGTAATTTCGCTCTTTTCTGAAATATATATGAAACACAAAGCCCCTAAAAATAGATCACTGAAAGAAAAGTGTGCTCCATTTGCTTTACGTCAAAAAGGTTAACAGACCGAACAATGTTGTAATGTGATCAGGGGATTAATGCTTATACCTTGTTGTTACATTATGCAGTGTAACTCAATACAATTGGAGCCATCCGGGTGTAAATGGGCAGCAGTGATGTAAAAGTCATTGGCAGCAGTGATGAAAAAGTCACTGCCTCTCTCTCTCGCGCGCGCGTGGTTACATCCGGAATAAGTGTTGGAGAGCGATTCAAATAGGCTTGAATCTTCCACCGCAATGGAACTAAAATACATTAGTATAAGCTAATACAGTTCGAGATGATTCAAAAGGAGTACCTGGTATAGAGACAGCAATTTCTCTGTCGCCACTTGCTGCTGTGCTGTTTTTGTTTTGATTTTGTTTGATTTGAGGTTTAACGTCCCCGTCAACACTGTAAAGGTCATTTTGGAGACGTTGCTTCCAATTTTGTGGGACTTTTACCCGACATTGAGATGAAATGACATCTCAAGCCCTGTCGCCCAATGAAACCAATAGGGTTTATTTGCATGGACGGTCCGCCTCGCACCGCGGTTCCTGGACAGGCTTAGATCCTCTAAGCGGTTTACCAGTACTAGTGTGCGGGCCGGATTCAGCTCTGTGTGGAAGCATCATGCAGCCCATATATTTCTTCAAGCCCCTATGGGCGGGGGCGAGTGCTGTTTTTGTACTTTTGTCATAGTACTTGTCTGAAGTTAGAAGTTTGAAGACTGTTGCACATGGCCCTTTCCGCCAGTTGACTCTGTTCTTCTCGGGTGCCGCCTTCTTGTAAATGGGCAGCAGTGATGTAAAAGTCACTGCCTCTCTCTCGCGCGCGCGTGATAACATCCAGGATAAGTGTTTGAGGGCGATTCCAATAAGCTTGAAGCGCCAATCGCAATGCAACTGAAATAGATTATTATTATTAACTAAAACTGTTCGTTATGATTTAAAAGTAGTTACAGTTAGTTAGACATCAGTGTCTCCGTCACCACTTTTCACTGCGTTATTTTTAGCTCACCTGACCGAAGGTCATGGTGAGCTTTTGTGACAGTAAGATGTCCGGCGTCGTCGTGCGTCGTCCGTCGTCCGTCGTCCGTCGTGCGTAAACTTTTTCTTGTGAACACACTAGAGGCCACAGTTTTGGTCCAATTATCATCAAACTTGCTCAGAATGATAATCATGACAATATCTCGGTCAAGTTCGAATTTGGGTCATGTCGGGTAAAAAAGTAGGTCAGTAGGTCAAATCATAGAAAAACCTTGTGAACACTCGAGAGGCCACAATTTTGGTCCAATCATCATCAAACTTGCTCAGAATGATCATTGTGACAATATTTTAGTGAAGTTTGAATATGGATCATGTCGGCTTAAAAAGTAGGTCAGCGGGTCAAATCATAGAAAAACCTTGTGAACACCCTAGAGGCCACAATTTTGGTCCAATCATAATCAAACTTGCTCAGAATGATCATCATGACAATATCTTGGTCAAGTTCGAATATGGGTCATGTCCGGTCAAAAAGTAGGTCAGTAGGTCAAATCATAGAAAAACCTTGTGAACACTCTGAAGGCCACTGTTTTGGTCCAATTATCATGAAACTTGCTCAGAATGACCATTGTGACAATATTTCAGTCCAGTTCGAATATGGGTCATATCGGGTTAAAAAGTAGGTCAGCGGGTCAAATCATATAAAAACCTTGTGAACACCCTAGGGGCCACAATTTTGGTCCAATCTTAATCAAACTTGCTCAGAATGATCATCATGACAATATCTCGGTCAAGTTTGAATATGGGTCAAATGGTTCCGGTCCGTTGCACATCTAGGTCACAGGAGCCAAAAACAGATTTTTTTCACCAAAAACTTAAAAAATCTTCTTCTCTGAAACCACAAGGCCCAGGTCTTTGTTATTTGGTATGAAGCTTCATCTAGTGGACCCCTACCAAGATTGTTCAAATTATAGTGCTGGGGCCAAAAATGCCCCCGCACGGGGGCCCTTTGGTTTTACATAGGCTTATATAGGGAAAATCTTTAAAAATCTTCTTCTCTGAAACCACAAGGCCCAGGACTTTGATATTTGGTATGAAGCTTCATCTAGTGGACCCCTACCAAGATTGTTCAAATTTGAGTGCTGGGACGAAAAATGCCCCCGCCACGGGGCCCTTTGGTTTTACATTGGCTTATATAGGGAAAATCTTTAAAAATCTTCTTCTCTGAAACCACAAGGCCCAGGTCTTTGATATTTGGTATGAAGCTTCATCTAGTGGACCCCTACCAAGATTGTTCAAATTATAGTGCTGGGGCCAAAAATGCCCCCGCCCCAGGGCCCTTTGGTTTTACATAGGCTTATATAGGGAAAATCTTCAAAAATCTTCTACTCTGAAACCACAAGGCCCAGGACTTTGATATTTGGTATGAAGCTTCATCTAGTGGACCCCTACCAAGATTGTTCAAATTATAGTGCTGGGACAAAAAATGCCCCCGCCACAGGGCCCTTTGGTTTTACATTGGCTTATATAGGGAAAATCTTTAAAAATCTTCTTCTCTGAAACCACAAGGCCCAGGTCTTTGATATTTGGTATGAAGCTTCATCTAGTTGACCCCTACCAAGATTGTTCAAATTACAGTGCTGGGGCCAAAAATGCCCCCGCCCCGGGGCCCTTTGGTTTTACATAGGCTTATATAGGGAAAATCTTAAAAAATCTTCTTCTCTGAAACCACAAGGCCCAGGTCTTTGATATTTGGTATGAAGCTTCATCTAGTGGACCCCTACCAAGATTGTTCAAATTTTAGTGCTGGGACAAAAAATGCCCCCGCCACGGGGCCCTTTGGTTTTACATGGGCTTATATAGGGAAAATCTTTAAAAATTTTCTTTTCTGAAACCACAAGGCCCAGGACTTTGATATTTGGTATGAAGCTTCATCTAGTGGACCCCTACCAAGATTGTTCAAATTTTAGTGCTGGGACAAAAATGCCCCCGCCACGGGGCCCTTTGCTTTTACATTGGCTTATATAGGGAAAATTTTTAAAAATCTTCTTCTCTGAAACCACAAGGCCCAGGTCTTATATATTTGGTATGAAGCTTCATCTAGTGGACCCCTACCAAGATTGTTCAAATTATAGTGCTGGGGCCAAAAATGCCCCCGCCACGGGGCCCTTTGGTTTTACATAGGCTTATATAGGGAAAATCTTTAAAAATTTTCTTCTCTAAAACCACAAGGCCCAGGACTTTGATATTTGGTATGAAGCTTCATCTAGTGGACCCCTACCAAGATTGTTCCAATTTTAGTGCTGGGGCCAAAAATGCCCCTGCCCCGGGGCCCTTTGGTTTTACATATGCTTATATAGGGAAAATCTTTAAAAATCTTCTTCTCTGAAACCACAAGGCCCAGGACTTTGATATTTGGTATGAAGCTTCGTCTAGTGGACCCCTACCAAGATTGTTCAAATTATAGTGCTGGGACAAAAAATCCCCCCCTGCCACGGGGCCCTTTGGTTTTACATAGGCTTATATAGGGAAAATCTTTAAAAATCTTCTTCTCTGAAACCACAAGGCCCAGAACTTTGATATTTGGTATGAAGCTTCATCTAGTGGACCCCTACCAAGATTGTTCAAACTATAGTGCTGGGGCAAAAAATGCCCCTGTCCCGGGGCCCTTTGATTTTACATAGGATTATATAGGGAAAATCTTTAAAAATCTTCTTCTCTGAAACCACAAGGCCCAGGACTTTGATATTTGGTATGAAGCTTCGTCTAGTGGACCCCTACCAAGATTGTTCAAATTATAGTGCTGGGACAAAAAATCCCCCCCTGCCACGGGGCCCTTTGGTTTTACATAGGCTTATATAGGGAAAATCTTTAAAAATCTTCTTCTCTGAAACCACAAGGCCCAGAACTTTGATATTTGGTATGAAGCTTCATCTAGTGGACCCCTACCAAGATTGTTCAAACTATAGTGCTGGGGCAAAAAATGCCCCTGTCCCGGGGCCCTTTGATTTTACATAGGCTTATATAGGGAAAATCTTTAAAAATCTTCTTCTCTGAAACCGCTAGGCCCAGGTCTTTGATATTTGATGTGTAGCTTCATCTAGTGGACCTTTGACAAGATTGTTCAAATTTTAGCCTTTGTTGATGTTTGGTATGAAGCTTCACCTTTAAGACCTCCCTCAACATTATGTACATTAAAGCCCTGGGGCCAATAATGGCCCTCTCTGGGGCCCACTTGTTACACTATGGATCAGGTGAGCGATCCAGGGCCATCATGGCCCTCTTGTTGTGTTCTTGTCATAGCACTTGTCTGAAGTTTGAAGGCTGTGGCACATGACACTTTGCACAAGTTGCCTTTGTTCTTCTCGGGTGCCGCCTTCTTTCCTCAGTGTCGAGGTTGCCACCTTCCGTGAAGTGAGGAAGTGACTGTTTGGTTAGGACTTTAAAAGGCCTTCATGCGGACTGAACAAATTATTTGTCTAAATCGCGACGGAAGTAAGGGCGAGGATTGTGGCCACGTAAAATCGATTTAAGCCCCCAGTGGAAATCTTTCCACTGAACTTCCAAGGCGGTTCTTCTGTGGCGGTTTATTTATGTTGTTGTTTGTTACTAACTGTGTGTATCACTTGTGCCTTTTTATTTTGGATGGCCATATGGCCATTTTGTGGGAAAGTAACTGTCCTTATGACCTTCCTTTGTTTAGGTTTCCATTATGGTCTGGTCGCTTAATGTTTGTGTTTCTTTCCCTTTGGTGTCTTTGATGGGAGGAGTAAGTTAATTGTATCGATTCCTGCTCTTTGTTTTACTTCTACTTTATGCCGATACCACGCCCGGTCGATGGCCTTGCACCTAGTGTGGAATCAAAGATACATGAATACTTTTATTTTATCCATGTTTGACAGCAATAAGGGTAGCTAGCAGTATGACATGGCATAATAAACATTACGTGGGAGAGATTTCTTTATGCAACGGATAGCTATTTACGTAGCGGATCATGAAGTAGCCGATTGGTACTTTTCGTTAGCAGATCGGGTCGGTCCGCTACCTGTAAACAGTTAGGTGCTGAATGGCCGCATGCCAGCTCTCTCACTTCCTTATGATCCTTTGCGTTAGTTTTTGCAGGTTTCAGAGCTTAAACCGGATTTTTCTTGTACAAATATCTTAATGAATACTTACGGATGTGGACAAACCCTGGCCGACGCTCTCACCTTGAAGGGTGGTGAAGATATATTTAGATGTTTATTTTTGTCTAATCCAATGAGATCAAGCATAATAGCATGTTGGAATCGAGCAGTTGGTAACACTGGATCTTGTTAGATGAACTGATGTGATAATGTGATAATAACTTACAGGAAAGTTTAACTGTTGTTACATACTACTACTACTACTAATTATAATAATGACTTTATTTAAAGTTTCCTTCCACCTCTGAGCTCAATAAGTTATTTCAGCGTTTGAATTATAAAAGAAAAGTGGGAAAGGTATTGGATTTTGGTATTTTTATGTACATGTACCTTTCTTAATATTCTTGTTCGTTTGACAGAAGCATGATTTAACTGCTTCGTGCATAAGGCTCAGGGCTAACTGCCAATCTCTTTGGATAAATACATGTAGATTTACTGACTCCTTTTCGGCCAGCGCTTCTTCTAGCCTGGCCACTGCCTCGTCGTTGGGTATTGGAGTTGCCGGTGACACATATACGGAGCTTTCCTCCGTCGCCACCCTGTACTCAGCTGAGTCATTCCATAGGTGTGGCTGATTTGCAGCCCTGGAGATTGCAGGATATCCTCTCTGGTGCAGGCCGTTTAGGTGGCTTCCTGGCTAAAACCGACACACCCTCGTGACATCTTATATGTAGGGGTAAATTCAATACGCTCGATCCGCATCCCTCTACAAGACATGGGCGTCGTGATTGTTTCTGGAACAAAGCGGTACATAAAAATCGATTGTTTTTGTCCTGGGTTCGATCCTCCGTCATCGAACTAGCGATATTTCTCTTGAACACATTAAGTACTTACTCCTTTTCGGTCAGCGTTTCTTCTAGCCTGTCACTGCCTCGTCGGTTGGCATTGGAGTTGCCGGTGCCACATATACTGAGCTCGCTCCCACCGCCGCCCTATCTCAGCTGAGTCATTCAATAAGTGGTAACTTCTCTGAAGATGGAGGTCCATTCTTTGTGTGACTGATTTGCAGCCCTCGAGATTACAGGATATCCACTCTGGTGCGGGCCGTTTGGGTGGCTTTCTGGCTGGAACCGACACACCCTCGTGACATCTAATATGTAGGAGAACGTTCACTACGCTCGATCCGCATCCCTCTACAGGACATGGGCGTCGTGATCGTGTCTGGAATAAAGCGGTACATAAAAATCGATTGTTTTGTGTTGTCCTGGGTTCGATCCTCCGTCATCGAACTGGCGATATTCTTCTTGAACATTAAGTACCTGATGATGGCAATATTTTAACTTTTGATGAAGAAAGGTAGTGTCTGCTTTTTTGCGTGGAGCTTCTTCGCATAATCTGTTGAGTTCAGTGTCCCGAATGAGATATTGTAACAATTAATCATCCCGTAGTTAATGCAATAGCAATTCGTGATTGGCTACTTTATATGTTAACTCTGATTGACCTGGTATTTAATACTATTCATGTTCACAATACCATCTCGCGGATCATAATTTTTTACAGAAAGTGTATCACGGCGTTTATGTGAACTTCAATTGCAACCTTACTGTCTCCAGCACCTTGCTCTTCCGTGATGCCCCCTCGCCGCCTCTTCTTGATATGTGAGGTTGATGGCTCACTTACGAATCCGCTCGCTTTCGGTGTTGATGTTCCCGACGCCGTGGATGCGGTTGTCATTGTAGGTTTGGCTAGTGCAGACGTATGGCTCTTCTCATTTAGAGGAATGAGGTCTTGTTCCTCTGTGAAATCTGTAAAGGTAAAAAATTAACACCGGCACATTGGCGCCCGAGCGCTGGACACAATCAAAGGTGCGTCACAATCAAAGGAGCGTGATTGTATGCAAAAGTATTTCAAACACATCGAACGTACATTTTCTCATAATAGAAATGTTATTAAAGGGATATACATAACACCTCCCGCAATTTTATTTAAACTCGCGCAACCCTGCGTTGAGTCGGACATGATGATGAGGATTTAATCTGTGACTACCAACACGGATACGCGCCGATGGGTATGATCGCTGTGTTTCCGCGGCGTCATACAGGTATAATATTGAGTGTCTCTGTTCATTGTCTACAACTTTCTCACACGTAAATAAGGCAAACATGGCATATCCGCGGTGTGTTCGCACGACGTTGTCATGTGCGAAACGCGGTGGACCAAACAAACTAGACCGTGGGGTTGAGTGAGTTGAAAAAAGAATATTTTCGTCGGGTGTAATGAACTTGTGGTTAACTTTAAATGTCAAGTACACATTCGTATATTGTCTGAAAACATGCTATACTAACCACTGTCGTCTGCGTCCTTTCTTTTTTTCCGTTGAGGTTCCCATGTTCTGTTCGCCACCGTCGTCAAGGTCTTCGTCTACTTCTCAAAGAAACACAAGAAAACAAATAAATTCATAATCATTTACGCTTATTCAGAACATCATGAATCTGAGTATGGGATATGTAACAAAGTTTTCGGGATCCCGTCTTACAAGGTATAATTTATTGTCATGATTTTCTGCCTGAATCTTATGATCTTGGAGCCTAGGGAATAGGCCAAAGTTGATTACCACAGCAACTACAGACGAAAGATTGTAATAGCACGGTTGCCTATGTGCGAGCGTTCGCTCAGGCTTCGGCAACACACGACGGAGCCTCGCTACAGCTGGTGACTAACCATGACGAGGTCCCAAAGCGAAAGGACAAGGAGACTTGCAATGGAGCTAGCTACACTGCGGCCAGTAGCGTAGCCTCGCTTCAGGTACTGACACCGCATGATATGGGACATTAGTGAAATGGCCAAGGGTATTTCCTGCTTCAACCCATGCCGCGCTAGCGACCGCGACTGGCTTGCCTACTGATGCGGGGGTTCCACGGGGTACTAAAGAGCGACATGTTCTGCATCAAGCCGCACTTGGGCAGAAATTTGCTGGCCCGTAGAGCAATGTCCTTTTGATAAAAAGATTCTTTCTCAAAATTCATTAAGTATTGGCCTTAAAATCAGCTCTGTAACTCTTCGAGCGGAGCGCTCGAGGCGAAAAACCTCTAAAGTACATTTTCACCAGGACAGCTCGTCGCTCTTTGTGAAAATGGAACCGTTTCTCCTTAAAAATCAAAGGACGTTTGTCCAACACCGACTCATGGGCGCCCTAGCGCTTGACGTAATCGAAGGGGCGTGAGGGTAGGCCAAAATATGCGGTGCCGCTAGTGGCGAAAAACCAGCAGCAGGGTGGGGAGGAGGATGGGGCGAACAGACCTCAGAAACCCCATTTTGGCATCCAGGGCTCTCAGCTCGTTCCAGGCTAACATCATGCTCGCAAAGACGCCGCGAAGCAACACAAAAACCAGGAGCCCTGGGGATGGCCCACCACCCTCGCCGGCCCGTGGCTCTGGTGAGCCCCAGTTCTAGGATTTATTTTGCATTAGTGCACGCCTTATTCAGCAAATAAAGCCTCCCAACACCCAAACATTCTGCCGCAAGCGCCCCCACCCCACCAACCCCACCCAAAAAAATCGTTGACAATGGGGGGTTCTAGGACAACTTTTGGGGGCAAATATGATAGGGCTCGCCCCACCACCCTTACCGGTCCCACTTCTAGGACAAATTCGAGGTTTAATAAGGAAGTAACCTATTTAGACAGATACTTGTAATAGATATTCTCATTTAATCCTCGTTTATTTCAAACCATGCCTATGGGACACAACACTTACAAATAGCTGACTGTTAGCTCGATAGAATTCTGTGGTAAGAGTTGTTTGGGAGAGTACTGTAAAATTCACCGAGGTCCATCCTGCAAGTAATACACCATAGGCTCGTCGGGTTTGGTCACGGCGCGCCCGAGCCGGTGCACTTCCAGGGACCATATGGGATCAGTCTCGCATCGCTCGGGACATAGAAATCGGAGAGCTGGGGCTCGGGCCCTACAGGGCCAAGGTTATGCCCGGCGACCTGCGCGTACAGGCGCATCGCGTCATCGACGTCTTTGAAGTTTCGAACGGCGTGCCCCTGGCGTCGGAGGTCCTCAGTGATGAAATCAATACGCTCGGTCCGTTTTCGAGACCAAGCCGCTTGTGCAGCCTGCAGCGCTTCAATCGCTTTATCGTGACGCTCGCGCTCTTCGTCTGAGCGTCTTCCCAGCTTGCTAAACAAAAACTTACACAAAAGGCCAAGACCCCCGTCCCCGACGAGCATAGCAATGGTTGCCATTGTTACAAAGTAATAGTTACTGCTGCATTATATCTGCAGCGGTCGTCCTTATTGGATTTATGTTGGAAATCAGCTGATCCGCCTACATAATTCGTGATATGCTACACGATTTTTGATATGCTACATGATATCAACATAATTCGTGATATGCTACATAAAAGCTACATATTATCTATTCAAGTTTATTTTGCATGTGTAGCGTATCAGGGTGGTTGATATTCCACATAATTAGTTTTGTTTGTTTATTTGATTTGAGGTTTAACGTCCCCGTCAACACTGTAAAGGTCATTTTGGAGACGTTGTTTCCAATTTTGTGGGACTTTTTCCCGACACTGAGATGAAATGACATCTCAAATAAAAATCAAAAATGAGTTCCTTTAAGAGCAATGAAAACATTCATATGAAAGAAGATGGGTCATACTACGTAGTTTCGGCTAATAAAGCCTCGTCAGTGACCCTGTAATGATCCGGCAACGAAAGCCAGAGGAAACATACCGCAACCCCGCGAACCTCGAATAGGCAGTCGATTCAAAGACTGATATAAATCAAAACGGGGTCCAAATAATTAAAAACCTGTCTAGAATATAAGTATAAACCAATAATTTATTTCTGATTCCTTAGAATATTTACGCTGATCTCAAAGGACCAAAAGTAAAATATAAACTGCACCATGGTTGATGTACGGGGAGACGTTTTACGGCCGCCACACGGCACAACACCAGCTGCAGTGAAGGCAAATAAAAATCAAGCCCTGTCGCCCAATGAAACAAAATAGGGTTTATTATCATGGACGGTCCACCTCGCACCGCGGTTCCTGGACAGGCTTAGATCCTCCAAGCGGTTTACCAGTACTAGTGTGCGGGCCGGATTCAGCTCTGCGTGGAAGCATCATACAGCCCATATATTTCTTCAAGCCCCTATGGGCGGGGGCTGTCCACATAATTAGATTGATAATTTTACATAAGGTATTTTACTTCATAAAATGACTAAGTCCATTATGTAGCATATCATGATCTTCTACTTTCCATACTTCAAACTGTGTAAAAAACGACTTAAGTTCATTATGTAGCATATCATGATAGTCTACATTTTAGATTTTGGTGAGCGAAAATAAACTAGGTAGCAAATCATGATTGGCCACATAAAAGATGTTAGTTGATAAAATGGCAAAGTCTATTATGTAGCAATAGTGATCATAATTAGCAAAATAAGGTATGATGTGTAAATGATCAAAATATTTACTAGCTGTTCCGAAGTAACATGCTGCGCGAGTGGTGTAATTGGAGGAGATACATAAAGAGGCACTGAGGAAAGACATTTAGTTTAATGGAATATCAGCCCTGAAGTAAAGACAAAAATGATTCCACGCATATAACCACACAAAACAATACACATGGTCGGCACACAAACGGATATCAAACTGCACATAAAAAAACACACACAACATAAATCATACACATATAAAAAGGCTTGTTGCTTCACGTAGAATCGTTCCTGGATTCGAAAACACAATCGGCAAACCCGGAATCTGAAAATCCAAGCTCATCCCAAACCACTGATATCTTAAAGTAAATTCTCTGGTCCCAGGAAATATATTTTATGGTCCCAGAGAAGTGACCTTGAAATATCAGTGGTTTGGGATATAAAATTAAATTTCATAATAGCCCTTGATATTCGAGGTACTTTAAGATACCGAGAGTTCACCATACACCAAATGTTTTTGGCTCCCGCCCGTAGGGGCTTGAAGAAGTATATGGGCCGCATGATGCTTCCACGCAGAGCTGAATCCGGCCCGCACACTAGTACTGGTAAACCGCTTAGAGGATCTAAGCCTGTCAAGGAACCACGGTACGAGGCGGACCGTCCATGCTAATAAACCCTTTAGATTTCATTGGACGACAGGGCTTGAGAAGTCATTTCATCTCAATGTCGGGTAAAAGTCCCACAAAAGCAACGTCTCCAAAATGACCTTTACTGTGTTGACGGAGACGTTAAACCTCTAACCAAACAAACACAAAAAGTTTTATCAAATCACTCAGACATTTCATTGTCACTTGAACTCAAGTCCAGTTCTTTCCTCGCCTGTCTCTTCGCCAGGTCAACCCAGTCCTTCTCTCTTTCTATCGCGGCGCTTTTCCCACTTGCCCCACTAGCTTCAGGTTGAGCAGCTGCCTGAAAAAGTTAATAAACATTGTATAATTGTTTGTCAAATTTCCTTTATGCTGTTGTTAAGACATTATTTATGATTGATTGATTAATTAAATGATAAAACAGTTACCTTTTAATTGGACCTGAGCTTCCCCAGAACATTCTGTCTTTTCTCTGTCTGGAGGCCCTTATCGTAATATTTGTCGGCTGTTGTAACTTTGTGTGCCATCTGCCGTGCAAGTGCTTCCTGCTCTTCTCGACTTGCCCCCTGTTCTCTCATACTGCTCACTGCCACTTTTCTGGCTTTGGTCGCCGTCAGTTTTGGACGGGTGTATATCTTTTCCATGCCTCTTCAACTCTCTGTCCACCAATTTAGACATAGTCTGTAAAGACAAATACAAGATAACTGGCATTGCATGTGTCTGTGAAAAAAGTAAACACTGTTAAAGACATAGTCAATACGAAATGAAATTTTACTCAATAATTCTTAATGCAGCACTCACCGATTCAGAGATTTTGCTTCCCTTTCCCTTCCCCAGGAACGTTGTAAACAGATATTTTGTCTCTGTGGTGGGCCGGACCTTCTCGGCGTACGTCTTTAGTTGCTGCAGAAGATCCCTGGCAACCAGAATGGACGACGTCTTTACCGATTTTACTTCTTTGTGCTCATGGATCTAAATTAAAATGAAAATAATATATTTACCGGTACAGATAAGTAAGTTAATTGTATCGATTCCTGATCTTTGTTTTACTTCTTCTTTGCATATCAGGGCTGTTTTTTTGTGCCGTGTGGCGGCTGTAAAAGGTCTCCCCGTACATACATTTAATGCTCTTATTTTTCCAATCCTCAGGGATTGCTTATGCAAGCTTTTAGTTCCACTTCTAGATATTTAGATGATTTATTAAATATTGATAATACCTATTTCGATGGTTTGATCAGGCACATTTACCCCCCAGAACTTCAATTAAATAAAGCAAATTCTTCTGATACCGAGGCCCCGTTTTTGGATTTACATCTATCTATTGTAGATGGGTTTGTTTCGTGCAAAATTTATGATAAACGCGATGACTTTGATTTTGAGATTGTAAATTTTCCTTTTTTGGATGGTGATGTTCCTCGTGCGCCATCCTATGGCATTGGATGGCGTTTATATTTCGCAATTAATTCGATTTGCTAGAGTGTGTAGTCATGTAACTGACTTCAACACTCGTAATAAATTATTAACGGCTAAACTCCTTAATCAGGGTTATCGGTACCATAAACTACGCAAAGCATTTTCGAAATTTTATAGACGCCATTCTGATTTAATTTCAAAATTCAGTATTGGACTTAAATCTCTTCTGCAACAAGGTCTATCGGAACCCGAATTTTATGGTGACTTGGTATATAAATTCAGAAAAATATATAATCGCAATGACTTCAGCATCCAATTTCGTAAAATCATTCTTCGATATAAAAAGATTGGGTACAACATGGATGTTATACGACAGACTGCATGCATGGTAGTTAACCCAATCACGGTTGGCAACTTTGCTTCCCTCTTTAATTGCACGCCGGTGGGTCAGACCTCAGGTTCTATGACGGCTCCAACGTAAAGGCTTATTGAGAATTAGAGAGATCTAATTCTTGGTAATGTTGGTTGGTGCCTGATGCTCTGTCTCTGGTCGGGCCCATCGGAGTCTAACTGTTGGTTTTGCTCCAGCATTTCAGTGGTTTCTTGCTGTCGAGTCCTCACCGTTGTCTCACCTCTGTGGTTCTTTGATTTTTTGTGTTCACGAAGATGTTGCACTGATGAGTTAGGAGGCCTTCATGCGGACTGAACAAATTATTTGTCTAAATCGTGGCGGAAGTAAGGGCGAGGATTGTGGCCACGTAAAATCGATTTAAGCCCCCCAGTGGAAATCTTTCCATTGACCGTTCCAAGGCGGTTCTTCTGTGACGATTAATTTATGTTGTTGTTTGTTACTTACTGTGTGTATCACATATGGCCATTTTGTGGGAAAGTACAACATGGATGTTATACGACAGACTGCATGCATGGTAGTGAATCCAATCACGGTTGGCAACTTTGCTTCCCTCTTTAATTGCACGCCGGTGGGTCAGACCTCAGATTCTATGACGGCTCCAACGTAAAGGCTTATTGAGAATTAGAGAGATCTAATTCTTGGTAATGTTGGTTGGTGCCTGATGCTCTGTCTCTGGTCGGGCCCATCGGAGTCTAACTGTTGGTTTTCTTTTGCTCCAGCATTTCAGTGGTTTCTTGCTGTCGAGTCCTCACCGTTGTCTCACCTCTGTGGTTCTTTGTTTTTTGTGTTCACGAAGATGTTGCACTGATGAGTTAGGAGGCCTTCATGCGGACTGAACAAATTATTTGTCTAAATCGCGGCGGAAGTAAGGGCGAGGATTGTGGCCACGTAAAATCGATTTAAGCCCCCCAGTGGAAATCTTTCCATTGACCGTTCCAAGGCGGTTCGATTGTGGCCACGTAAAATCGATTTAAGCCCCCCAGTGGAAATCTTTCCATTGACCGTTCCAAGGCGGTTCTTCTGTGACGATTTATTTATGTTGTTGTTTGTTACTTACTGTGTGTATCACATATGGCCATTTTGTGGGAAAGTAACTGTCCTTATGGCCTTCCTTTGTTAAGGTTTCCATTATGGTCTGGTCGCTAAGTGTTTGTATTTCTTTCCCTTTGGTGTCTTTGGTGGGTGGAGTAAGTTAATTGTATCGATTCCTGATCTTTGTTTTACTTCTACTTAGAATATTTAAAGCTCAGAGTAAATTCAGATATCATAAATACTTGGAATACCAATAAAATATCTAACTTACAAATATCTCTGTTTCTGCTCCATCTTCAGGGAGGTCTACCCGTCTGACATCATCAACGTAAATAGAACAGATGTCCCCCGCTCTTTGCATTTTGTAGCAGCAACTGGGTGGCCAGGGCATCCCTGATGCAGAAAGATGTCTTGGTGGAAAATGTATCGCCCTCTTGCAGCTTTTTGGCTTCTGCTGTCCTGACCACAGACAGATACTGGCCCAGCATCTGTGCATTAACATCCAAGATGTTTTTTTCATTCAATGGATCTGAAAGCAAAAACATAAAGAAAAAAAAATAATGTTCGTGATCCGAATGATAATCTGACACTCTTCGAGCTTACAAACTTGCAATGACATCTGCAGCAATTATTTAGCATATCACGATTTTAGCATATTATGATATAAGTAGGAGGAACATATCGTCATTAAACTCCTACTTGTATCATAATATGCTACATAAATCGTGATATGCTACATAACTGTAGATTTTAGTAAACCACACTATGGCCACTTATGTAGCATATCTGCATGATCCTCCTACATAAGTGGCCAAACTTAAACCTTACTATTAATTAATAATAAGCATTGACCTATCGTTCTACGGCCTCTCGGCGCTCATCCACTTCCAGGCTTTTGGCGATGTTCTTTATGGAGTTCTTTATTGTTGTGACATCATATGTGTCCAACTGCAGTACTGTGAATAGCTTTTTGGAACCCGTCAGAAACAGCAGAAAGCTGCATAAATATCCAATAATCTTTAATGGTCTTGGGTTTGTATCTATAACATTAGAAATTGGATAATTTAAATATATTGTTGAACATATATGTATCTTTTTACCTTAAAAGAAATATAATCATATGATATATAATTTAAATATCTTATCATATGACTATATTTCTTTGTCGAGTAAAATGAGACTCGTTTAGACAATTTTTTCAGTCCGCATGAAGGCTTCCTAACTCATCAGTGCAACATCTCCGAGAACATACAAATCAAACAACAGTCCTTTACTTCCCACTTTTTCGGTGGCGGAGTGAGTCACTGAAATTGAAACAAACAATCGTGTGGTTAGAAACGCTTACTTGTTTTTCAAGTTCTAAATCCAAATAGTCGCGAGAAAGTTGCAATTTGAGTATGCAATTTAGGGAGTGAGAAGTAAAGTGAAAAGTAAGCATCCATCTTTATTAATAAGTTCGGAAAGACCCGTAAACTTCTTACTCGCTACTCACTCCCTAAGTTTGCAAGCATTATCACAAATTAAGCAAGTTAATCTCCTTAACACCTGAAGACACTTACCCGTATTCTTCAAGGACTAAATCCAGGTAATCCTTGGGTTCTTCCTCTTCACTTACGTGCTCCTGAGCGGATGCAAGGAGCAACGTATACTGGGGATCGTCTTTCTTAAAGTTATGCTGCCTCTGAAGATTGGATGTCCATTCTGGTTGTGGCTCCAGAGCAGTTCTCCATGGGACAAGATTTCTTGACGGACCTGCTGGCTTTTTTGGGCACAGCCAGGTCAGCGTGGCAACCCCGAATGTGCCTTGGTGTGTTTACTTGCCAACTCCCGAAGTAGGGACATTGTGTTGTTTCCCTGGGCTGAGAAACGGATGAGATAAAAAAAATAACTGGAAAGCATTATCCTTGTCAATATTTCAAAAACACATCATCGTTAAGTCGCAAGTATATTCAGATATATAAAATATGAACGGCTTACGTTTGCTGAAGTCTGCACTCTCTTCCTTGGGGTTGCCTTCTTCTTCCGCCCTGCAACAAAGCCCTGTTTGGGTTTTGCTGGCACTTTTAGTGTTTTCATTGTTGTTTTTGTTTCTCCAGCCGTCTCCTCTGTAAAACTGTAAACAAGAAATTAACACAATGTAATTCCAAAAGTAGCCATCTCCAGCCACGATCTTTCCTTGTTGCATAAAACTTGCCCCCTCTTATGTAGGGAGCAATGATCTGCTACGTAAAACACACAACTTGCTTCTCTAATGTAGGGTATCACGTGTTGTATGTTGCTAGATCAATGATCTGCTACATTAAACATACAACTTGTCTACTCTTATTTAATCAAATTTTCAAGGCTTTTAATATGAAGCAAAACACCTTAGACGTTATGGTGAAATTAAAAAAAGATAGTTTTGTAGTCATCAATATGTAGTCTTCATTGATATATTCTGAGATTTATGTATGTAAATACGAGAAGTGTTCGAATATGAATGCAAGTAGAACGTTTCCTCATGCACTAATGCGAAAATCACCTGGAAATAAATATCACAGCGTAGAAAAACATTTTACTTATACATTGATACCAAACCTGTTAAAATCCATTCACTTTAACCATGTATATCGTTCGATAAACACTGTCTACTCTTGTATACTAATACAAAACATGGTTGGAAGAAGGTCAGAGTACGCCGTTGAAATACGGTCCTGTATTAAGAACCGTTGTATTCTTGGTATACGGTGCAAAGACATGTTTGATGAAATAAGTTCGGTTTATGGGCATAATGAAATGTCTTTTCCGACAGTTTTTCGTCGGTGTAAGATATTCAGCTGTGGGCTAGGCTCAACAGAAGATGCACCATATGATCGTCGGCCGAAAAGAGCAACATCTGCCAAGATGGTTGCTAGAGTGAAAGAAATAGTTGCTACCGATGCACCACTAGGCAAATAGCTAGTATGGTTGGCATCTCATTAGGATCAGCTCATACAATTCTGAAGCGGGATTTGAAAATGAGAAAGATTTGTGCTAGATGGATTCCCCATCTGTTGACAGATGTGCAGAAAAAGACACGCGTTCAGTGCGCCAAGAAGTTGCTTAAAAAATTTCCAAATTACAATGCACGGTCTTTCGCTAATGTCGTCACAGGTGACGAGACATGGGTTCACTTTTTTGAGCCAAAACGAAAGATTCAGAACAAAATATGGGCAACAAAGTATTCCAAAAGACCATGCATTGCAAAGCAGACCATGAGCGTCAAGAAGGCAATGTATGCCATATTCTTTTCAAATCAGGGCCCTGCTATTCAGGTTGCTGTGCCTAAAAGCAAATCTGTAAATGCGAAGTTTTACAAGAATAAAGTTCTTCGAAAATTGAAGAAATATTTCAAAGAACGAAGACACGCAACTGGTTTGGCAAATGTCAGATTGCTACATGACAATGCATCATCGCACAAGACTATCTGAAGCATGAAAAGGTTGTTGAACTCCCTCACCCCCGTATTCCCCTGACCTTGCCCCGTGTGACTTTTTTTTTGTTCCCGCGGCTGAAAAATACCTTTCTGGTCGAAAATTTGTACAGCGCAAACACCTTGGTTCTGCAATATTCCAGTGCCTTCATAGTATACGCGAAAAGACTACCAAAATGCATTCAATGTTTGGATCAGAAGACTGAAAGTTTGTATATCTGTTAAAGGGGAATACTTTGAGGGGACGGAATAATTTTTTATCGAAATCTATCACGGAATCATTTTTATGTGCTTAGTTGCATTCATATTTGAACAGTCCTCGTAAGTTACACTTACCAACTGTTTCTTGTCTGTCTTCGGTTGATTCTTCATTTGGCTGGTAGTCGGGATCTTTTACATCATTATCACGCTCCACGGTTTCCTCTGTAAAATTGAAAAAAAGAAATAACATCAACAAGTATTTTCACAAGTAGCTATCTCTATACACGACAGTCAATGTGCAAGTGTACCCTTTGTGGGAATGTAACTGGAATTTTGGCTTTCCGCTATTGATGTTTCCATTAGGGTCTAGTTGTTTCATGTTTGTGTTTCTTTCTCTTGGTGTCTCTGATGGGATGTAAAATGGGTCAGTGAAGCTAAATTTGACAGTTTCTGGGGTATACCGCGAATGTAGATACATTTTTAAATAACGTTAAAACCTAATGGATATAAACACTGAAGAAATGGAGAAAGATAACACTGGAGAACGGAGTCAACCATTACAAATTAAGGTAATGCGCATGTACGTATTCATAGTCGAGGGGCAGTCGACGGCAGTCGCGAACGGACGACAGATGCGGTCGCAATGAAAAAGGGAAGCGTCTATTAATGCCGAAATTGTCCTGATGAAAAATTAAATCAATGAGCTTAATGAATTAAAACAATCTGATAATCGAGGCAATTGCCTCGCTCGCTCCTACCACCGCAGCGCTCGCAACCACCGCTCGTCCATCGCCATGGTTAGCTTTGTAAGCGGCCATATGAACTTGTATGATCAAAGCACTGAGGTAATGGCCAAATGTGACCGACTCAGTTTGATTGGTTGATTGCTTGATAGATAGATAGATAGATAGATAGATAGATAGATAGATAGATAGATACTGAGATCCAAACTGGATCGTTCAACCCGCAAATTGCATTTTTTTGTGCAAACAGTGTAGACCAGATCAGACGACGCATTCTGATGCGCCAGAACTGGGTCCACCCTGTTTGCCAAGTCCAACCCGACCTCAGCCCAGATCAGCCCCCGCCCATAGGGACTTGAAGAAATATATTGGCTGCATGATGCTTCCACGCAGAGCTGTATCCGGCCCGCACACTAGTACTGGTAAAACGCTTAGAGGATTTAAGCCTGACCAGGAACCGCGGTGCGAGGGGGACCGTCCATGCTTATAAACCTATTGGTTTCATTGGGCGACAGGGCTTGAGATGTCATTTCATCTCAATGTTGGGTAAAAGTCCCGCAAAATTGGAAGCAACGTCTCCAAAATGACCATTACAGTGTTGACGGGGACGTTAAACCTCAATCAAACAAACAAACAAAACCTCAGCCCAGATTCCATGGACCGCCCTCTTACTGTACACTGACCTCACAGCGACTATTTTCTAGAAATAATCGTTATTCCGACAAATCAGTGATAGTCACGTGGACTTTAACATTGAAGAGCTTTCATGCTTTGCGGCTTTGGGTTGATTAACAAACAATCAACAAATTGTGTGTGAAGTCTGATAGGGATCAAAAGGACGCAAGGATCCAAAATCTCGTGCGCGCCACCGGTATGTCCATGTCTCACCCGGATATCGAGTGGACTAGGAGCATACCTCTGGCGGCGCCCAAGGTCAGGGATCGCCCCATCCCAATGGTACCGCAGCTCACTTCTATAATGAACCAGACCCGTGACGGGAGTATTTGAACTGTTTAATGACTGTTAAGAAATGCATGTGACAAAATAGCGGTCTCGGTGTCTTGGTCCGATGAGCGTTTCACTGGTGATCAGGAGATTGCGAGTCTCTTTCATGGCAACTTATAACATAAACTCTTTTATTCTATGGTCATTCTCTCCATTCAAGAAGGGCAAATAGACAGAGAGACAGACAGATCAAAAACTATATGCCTCCGAATCTTTGATTTCGGGGACATAGAAATCTCCACAAACTATCTCTAAATACCTGGGGTCAGTTGTTCAAAGCATCCTTACCTTAACAAGCTCGTTAGTGGTCACATTGTTAACATTTCTATCAATTACATAGAGAATCTTACATGGGAGCTCATGAATTAATGAATTTATTAAACGAGTTGGGGAAAAGAGATACAATGCTAGGCTTTGTCGAGCATTGTATCCCTTTTCCTCATCGAGGTTTTAGCTCGCCTGGGCCGAAGGCTCCAGGGGAGCTTATAGTATAGTGGGTCCTCCGTCGTCCGTCCGTTCGTCCGTCCACACTTTTGAGCAGTTATATCTCTGCAGCCTGCAGGCTGATCTCAATCATTTCTCATCTGTAGCATGCCTCTGGTGGAGCAATGATGACATAAGCTTTTTTGAAATCGCATGAAAACTTTGGTTGCTATGTCAATCACAAGGTCCCGTAGACTTACAATGGGAAAATGCTTGTCATCACCGTAGCCCCTTTAGTTTTGATCGGATCTTTCTGAAACTTATATATAAGGTGGCTGGGGATAAAACCTCGGATGACTTCGAAAACCGGCCAAGTCGGCCCATTTATCATAGAGAAACGTCCCTTTGATTGCTGAAAATGCCGATTTTGGAACTTGTCATCACCATAGCCCCTTCAGGTTTAATCGGATCTTTCTGAAACTTATATATAAGGTGGCTGGGGATAAAATCTCGGATGAAATCGTATACCGACCAAGTCGGCCCATTTATCGTAGAGTAACGTCCCTTTGATTGCTGAAAATGATGATTTTTGACCTTGTCATCACCGTAGCACTTTCAGTTTTGATCGAATCGTTCTGAAACTTATATGTAACGTGGCTGGGGATAAAATCTCGGATGATTCGAAAACCAGCCAAGTCGGTCCATTTATCATAGAGTAACGTCCCTTTGATTGCTGAAAGTGCCGATTTTTGACCTGTCATCACCGTAGCCCTTTCAGTTTTGATCGGATCTTTCTGAAACTTATTTGTAAGGTGGCTGGGGTTAAAACCTCGGATGAGTTCGAATACTGGCCAAGATGGCCTATTTATCATAGAGTTAGGTCCTTTTGATTGCTGAAAATGTAGATTTTTGACCTTGTCATCACGCCAGCCCCTTCAGTTTTGATCGGATCTTTCTGAAACTTATATGTAAGGTGGCTGGGGATAAAACCCCGGATGAGTTCGAAAACCGGCCAAGTCGCCCCATTTACTATATAGTTATGTCCCTTTGATGGCTGAAAATGTTTATTTTTTACCTTGTCATCACCCTAGCCCCTTCAGTTTTGATCGGATCTTTCTATAACTCATATGTAAGGTGACTGGGGATAAAACCTAGGATGTGTTGGAATACGGGCCAAGTTGGCCCATTTATCATAGATTTACGTCCCTTTGATTGCTGAAATGCCGATTTTTGACCTTGTCATCACCATAGCCCCTTCAGTTTTGATCGGATCTTTCTGAAACTTATATGTAAGGTGGCTGGGGATAAAACCTCGGATGAGTTCGAAAACCGGCCAAGTCGCCCAATTTACTATATAGTTATGTTCCTTTGATTGCTGAAAATGCCGATGTTTTACCTTGTCATCACCGTAGCCCCTTCAGTTTTGATCTGATCTTTCTGAAACTTATATGTAAGGTTGCTTGGGATAAAACCTTTGATGAGTATGAATACTGGCCAGGTCGGCATATTTGTCATAGAGTTATGTGCCTTTGATTGCTTAAAAATGCCTATTTTCGACCTTGTTAGCACTGCTGCCCCTTCTGTTTTGATCGGATCTTCATGAAACTTATAAACAAATAAGTCAGGCAGAAAAGCTCGGAGGAATTTGAAAACTCAAGAGGTTTGCCTATTTGTCACAGAGTAACATCCCTTTGATTGCAGCAGTTAATTGCTTATTTTTGAACTTGTCATCACCATAGCTCCATCAGTTTATATCAGATCTTCTTAGCAAGTCAGGAATAAAAGCTTGAATGAGTTTGAAAATTGGTGAGGTCAGCCTATTTATCATAGAGTTACATTCTACTTGATTTGCAGAAATTGCTTACCCTGTCATCACCATGTCCTTCCATTAATCCTTCAGTAAAGGTTGGCACTTCCTGAAACTTTGAATCTGTAAGCTAAGGTGAGCGATACAGGACCAGCTTGGTCCTCTTGTTTTTTTTTTTTTTTTTTGGTGTTGTTGTTTTATGGCCCTTTCAAGATTATTATGAGGTCAGCCTATTTATCATAGAGTTACATTCTACTTGATTTGCAGAAATTGCTTACCCTGTCTTCACCATGTCCTTCCATTAATCCTTCAGTAAAGGTTGGCACTTCCTGAAACTTTGAATCTGTAAGCTCAGGTGAGCGATACAGGACCAGCTTGGTCCTCTTGTTTTTTTTTTTTTTTTTTTTTTTGTTGTTGTTGTTTTATGGCCCTTTCAAGATTATTTCACTCATATCGAGCCGATCGTTAATCAGAGGTGGGCGAAAACCGGAGTACCCGGAGAAAAACCACCTGACCTTCCGTTGCAGAACTTGGCGTCTCACAATTGACCCGAGCGAGGCTCGAACCACAGCGGTGAGAGACCTAATGATCAAGAGTCAGCGCTCAGAACCACAAGGCCACGGAGGCCCGTTCATCGAGTTTAACAAACTCAATTATACACAAGCACGACTGCAAGATTCTATTTATCATTGAAACGCATTGTATTTGCGATTTGTTTATAAAAATGTCAATATTCCGCCATTAGTAGATGCGACGTCGTTAAGGACGTCGTACATGTAACGATACGGGGCTTAGCTAACTAATTTGCATATTTAATCTCAAACCCTGCCGCCCAATAAAACTAATAAGGTTTATAAGCATGAGCGGTCCGACTCGCACCGCTTTGCCTAGGCAGGCTTAAATCTTCTAGGCGGTTTACCAGTACTCGTGTGCGGGTCGGTTTCAGCTCTGCGTGGAAGCATCATACAGCCCATCTATTTCTTCAAGTCCCAAAGGGCGGGGCAAGATGAGACCTCGGTGTTCGAGCCATTGAAGTTTTATTGTATATTCAGTATTTTCGAATGTTACTGCTCAGAGCCAACTCTTCATCATGTTTATGCCAAACCGTTCGTTGCTTCGAGAGGCGTGCCAGCTTGTACCAGCTCAAGGCCTTAAGCACATCAATCCGATTGATGGATAATTTTATGTCAGGCCTTTCATTACTTGTGTAAGTAACTAATACGTATTTAAAACAAACGCATTTCAGCTGGCACATAGCTTGCATTACAAAAAACACGCCTATACAAATACATTGTAAACATTACCGCCGAAAAAACGAAAATTTTAAGGTCAAAAATTGTGATATTTTTCTTATTTCTGCTCTAAAATATAGATTGTAAGTACAGGAAATTTCCTTTTTTCTGCTCAAAATATGGATTGAAAGTACTCGTTAGAACCGCCGCGATGAGGCGGTTCTAACGAGTACCCACAGTTTATATTTTAGAGCAGAAATAAAAGAATAAAGTTTACCCCTGTAAATCCCCAGTTTTACTTTCTAAAAGTGGGGTTCACAGGGGTCAAAATAGTATAGGCATGTTTCGTGTTGTTTGCCTTTCTATGCAAAATATAAAATGCGACAACGTGACTCAAAGTTGAATTTGTTTCGTACGCGTTTATTCTTTCTTTCTTTCTTTCTTAACAAAATATACGTAGTTTCTTAGACAAACAGGTTTTTATAGTTTGTCATAAAATTTCTGTCAAACTTCGCCATAATGCATATCGCATCTCCCCTTGCTTTAAAATTCCACCCTGCATATTTATAAAATCGACTTAAGCAGGTCGTTAAGAGTGGGGGAGACGCTAACTGAATTGCTGCGCATGCAGCGATAATGTAAAATGGAGCCTCCCATTTTCCTTCTTTTCTTCTGTAAACTGTTGTCAAAGGTAATCCTTTATATATATATATATAAATATATATAAATTTTAACATAAGTCAAAGTTTTATTATTCTCTGGTATACAAAGTACACAGCAAGAGAGTCATATGAAAGTACATTACCTAGCTGTAACTAAACATCTACAGTGTAAACAATATCAATTGACGATAGTACTGCATCAACCATTTTAGATTGTTGACCAAAATTCCTGGTCAGGATGGAGGTTTGTAAGCTTTCTCCATCCCTATTAGAACTAATGTATCAGTTTATTTGTGAATATAATATTCATTGGGAGATCGACTACCCATATAAGTAAATTAATCTACACTTCCTAATGTATCGTACAGGGGATCGTGATCAAATATAAATGTCAGGTATAGCTATTGGTAATTTATCGCCACTTTGAAGAATATTAGAACCTAGCAACCAAATAATGTTACACGCTTTATACAGATATGCATTTAACTTGCCTGCGTAAACACACACATACACATATCCACATGTTCATGTTTATATCTGAGTTTTTCTGTTTTTTAATTAAACATGGCAGTATTAGCTGTTTCTTTAGCCGTTTATACTACCTTACCGAAACGAAATTGAAGGCAGTAGTTAAGGCTATAAGAACATCATTTCCTATATATTAGCCGTTTCTACCACCTTACCGAAACAAAAATGAAAGGAAGTAGTTAAGGCTTTAAAAAAACAATATTTCCTTTTTAAACTATGTCTCATAGAGTATTAAATAAACAGTTAGTTATATATTCATCTATACCAAAACGTATTCATATATTATTAATATCTATATCATATTTATCAAAACTTTTTATGTCCTTAGGCGAACAGGGAGGACCAAGTTCGAATAATCTGTCCGACCTCGGTCCCAGCCGTTTCCATTATAACCATGAGACATGTTCATATGCACCGTCAAACCGCAAATGCACAGACCAGCCAGTGTTGTTTTGCAAGCTGATCTGTGCATTCCCGGTTCAACTCAGTGCAACATTATTAATGTTTAGTTTCCGCTTTAATTCATTTCAAGAATTGATTACCTTGGATGGATCTGTCGCAGTCCGACAAAAACCAACACATTCACTAGACAGAATATCTACAATCCAGCTAAGATAATTATCTGTATAACCATAAAAACATCAATACATCAATTGGGAGCTTCTAACGCTTCTTAACTTTTAGTTACTGTTTTCATAATAATATCTATAAACATACATATTTTTTTTCAAGTTTCTTAGGCTTTAATGTACTCATTAGTTGCTCAAATTTGAGAATATTTGCATGTCTATAATAGTATGAGTGTATATATTTTGACCTATATTCTTGAAATATTTACATACTAGAACAAACTGAAACTCATCCCCTATATCATCGGTACAATATGTACATAATCTTTCTTGTAAGGGTATGCTTTTCCATCTTCCTACTGGTAAACGATGGTTTCTTGTTCGAAATGCTAAAAAGCGTTGACAGTAATAAGACGGTAATAGAGATAAGTACAGGCTTTGCTCAAATTTTGTTTTAAAAAGTCTGTATATGTTGCTAGATGATGAAATTTCAATTAATGCAAACCAATCTTGGATAAACACATCCTTTATTTTTTGACCACATGCTTTTGTGAACCATTTGAAATTTATGAAACTCTGTGAATACCAGATGCCTCCAAATCCAAGTGAGCAGATAAGTGTTTTTAAGCTATCTATCCATTGAGATTTAAGTACCTTATCGTTATGTAGTGCATATATTATTTCATAAATATAATGTGATAACTTGAAAATTTCATCTTGTTCAGTCTGTATAAGTTTAGCCCAAAAATATATCATTCTTGTTTGAATATCCACAGTTAATGGCATGACTCCAAGTTCGCCATATATCATAGCAGATGGTGTTGAATTTTTTAAATTAAAATATATTTGTAGAATCGTAATTGTACTCGTTCTAGTATATCAAGATTACCGTATCCCCATATTTCACAACCATGGAGTAATACAGGTTTTACAATTTTATTAAAAAGATCTTCTTGTATATCAAAAGTTAAACTAAACATTTTATTTTTCGTAACAGAGAAAACATAGCTTTACTTGCTTGTTCTGCAATATGTTTCTTCGAAGTTAAGAAAGAACCACTTTGCCCCAATAAAATACCAAGATATTTATACTCTTTAACAATTTCTATTTCTTTGTATTTCAATGTAAATTGCAAGTCACTTCTTTTCCTTCCCTGACCAAATATCATTTTTTTAGTTTTTTCAGCATTAACAGTGCGTTTGCATTCTGTACAATAATTTTCAAATACATTTAGTGCATGTAGCATATCTAGTTCGTTATCACTAAAAATAACCGTATCATCTGCATATAAAAGTAGAAATATTTTTAGGAAAATCATGATTTAATCGTTATTCACATTACATGTTATTCCAGCTACACTGTTTTGACGTATGTAGGTCTCTAAATCATTTAAGAAGATACGGAATAAAAAAGGTGACAAATTTTCACCTTGTCTAACACCTACATTACAGCTGAAATAATTAGATACTCCTTCTGAGGTTGTAATTTTTTACTTTATGTCTTCGTATAATTTGTATATAATACTAAAACATTTTCCATTGATTTTACTTTTAAACACACAAGGCAAGTATATAGAGAAAAATAAACTAATCCGATGTCCAAAAAACACTACAATTAGTGTGTAAAGTTAGTGTGTAAAGAAATTTGATAATTTGGATAGATATGGTGCCATCAGGGTATTCAATAATAATTTTACATAAATGCAATGTATGCTTTTATGCATTTATATTTGATTATACATGTATGTTCAAATCGCAGCTTGAAGTTAAAACAGTTTCTAAAGATATAATTACATAAAAATAATGTATGTTCATATACACACAGGCAGATATATGCAGTGAAACCGCGGTAGAAGCAAATCAGTTATATTGTTATTGGACATCGGATTAGTTTATTTTTCTCTCTCTCTCTCTCTGTATATATATGTGTTTATTTTTACTTTTTCGTCGCAGTGAAGTTGTTTTTTTCTTCGCAGTGAAGTCAATGCAATTCTGAACAAACAAAAATGATATTTTCACACGGAAAAACATCACGCTTGTTTAACAAGTCCGTGAAATGAACACCCCCTTACACCCCACTTTATAAAGAGAAAACTGGGCTTTAGGGGGCATGAATTAACACCCCACTTTATAAAGAGAAAACTGGGGTTTAGGGGGCATGAATTATTTTCCTTATTTCTGCTCATAGACATAGGTTGTGGGTGCTCGTTAGAACTGCCTCATTGAGGCGGTTCTAACGAGCACCACAATCTATGTTTTGAGTATAAATAAGAATAATATCATAAATTTTCATCAGAAAATTGGCCGTTTTGGAGATGAAAAAAAATGCATTATGACGCACGGGTGTGTTATCGTAATGAACAGTTATGTTTTGAATAAAAAAGTACATTTTTCCGATAAATACCAAACGTAATACTTATCTCTTGTATTGCAAACATCAGATTTTTCACTCGTGCTTCGCATCCTTTAAAATTCTGATGTTTTCAACACACAAAAACATATAAAAATATGAGCCAGCGCATGACAAAACCTACAATATCAGCGCAGTCTGATCAGAGTCTTCGTTGTGCGTTCTAAGGAAAGCTAAGGGCCTAATGCTCCCGCTTCAGGCAGTTAGACTATATGGAAACGCTGGCAGATCTGAGTCTTCAATTGGCGCACATATCTCATTGTAGGTTTTGTCGTGCGCTTGCTCATTAATAGTTTTGGTATTCCAAAATCCTCTATATAGTCTTGTTATTGTCCACTCCATTATGATAACAAGTCCATATAATAAACACCCTTGAAAAACCAACTTTATATTGAGAAAACTGGGATTTACAAGGGATTTACAAGGAAAAAATTTGCCGGGATACAGCATTTCCTACAACTTACATGTGCGCCCAGCGAAGAATCAGATCAGCCTGCGCATCCATATAGTCTAACCAGAGACTTCTCTTGCTGAATGAAGGAGTATTGGGCCCTTAGCTATCTTTAGAGCGCGCAACGAAGACTGTGATCAGACTGCGCGGATGCGCAGGCTGATCTGAGTCTTCGCTGGGCGCACATGTCTCATTGTAGGTTTTGGCATGCGCTGGCTCATATATTAGCATCCTAGTTTCTGCTCCAAGACATAGGTTGTGGGTACTCGTTAAATCCGTCTGAATGCGACGACTGTAACGAGCACTCATGTTTGTTTGATTTGAGGTTTAACGTCCCCGTCAACACAGTATAGGTCATTTTGGAGACGTTGCTTCCAATTTTGTGGGACTTTTACCCGACATTGAGAGGAAATGACATCTCAAGCCCTGTCACCCAATGAAACCAATAGGGTTTATAATCATGGACGGTCCGCCTCGCACCTCAAGTCCTGGACAGGCTTAGATCCTCTAAGCGGTTTACAAGTGTGCGGACTGTTTCAGCTCTGCGTGGAAGCATCATGCAGCCCATCTATTTCTCTAAGCCCCGGTGGGCGGGGGCGGAACGAACACTCATAATCTATGCTGTAGATTATCACAATTTTTCATCAGAAAATTAACCGTTTGTGAAGAAATGAATAAATGCTCCAGTCTGAACGAACTTGGTGTTATTCAGATTCACTTTATGTTTTGATTAATACATGTACATGTTACATATATAGAGGATCTTACACGAGTGGTGATTTCATATTTAATTTATGAAACGAGCCCCAGTCTAGAAACTGACTAGACAGTTTCTTCCCAGGGTAAGAACCGGGCCGGCCCAGTTCTTCCCCGCGGAAGAACCGGGCCGGGGGAAGAAACTGACCGTTACATCGATTTTTAAGCAATTAGTGTAGATCGTGATTAGACGCCGTGCTCTGTGGCGTCTAGTTTTGGTCTCCAGTGTTTGCCAAGCCAAGCCCAAACCTGTGATTCCAAGATAACCCTCTTACCACCTCTCTGACCTCACTGCGGCTATTTTCTATAAAAAAGTTATTCCGACAAGTCAGTGACAGTCACATGCACTGAAGAGCTTTTCTGCTAAGTAACTCTTGAGGGCAGAGTGTTGCGTACATGTAAGAGAGTTATCTGTAAAATCTAGACTGGAGTCATGTGTTGGGTTTGGCAAACAGTGAAGGCCCAGCTCAGACGTCGCAGAGCGCGGTATCTGATCAGGCTCTTCACTATTGCATTATGTACAATAACTTAAGGGTATGCAAAAACAGTCCAAGCCCCGTTCATGACCATTTTCCAGACAATCGGCCAGTCAGTTCTGTCTTTGGTATGATTTATTTAGCCTCAAACCCCTCTCTCCCCCAGGTATTAGACTTCCTGCCTTGCCGTGGCCCTGGGGGCTCAATTCCCACTGGGCACATTGCCGCTGTGGTCTCTGTGCCCACTGGGAAGAGCTAAAGGAAGTACCACCCGTTTGCCGTGGGTGGCGTCCTGTAAGCCGGAAGAAGGGATCCTGGAGGTTTAGGGTTACCTGAGGTGGCGGTGCTTCAGGTACCTTACACGCCTCTTTGGCCTGGCTTTTCGGTGTAGACGGGTGGCCGTGCGGTCCGGCACTGCCAATCGGCTGGTCACGCCGAGCCCTAGAGATACCGCTTTGCTTTCTCTTCAACTCTTTTTGTATCTTTCCTGATACCAACCATATGCCCATTTACCTTACCCTTTTCTGTCTTTTTATCTCTAGAAGGCGGTGGCTAAACGGATCAATCGTGTAGGCATTTTGTTTATACGAGTATATCTCACGTGTATCTCTAACACCTCCGAGTTGGATAACCACTCCATTATGGTGTTCCCTTGTAGGGCTCCACGGAGGGCGGAGAGCACTTGGGACAGAACTGGGATTTTTTTTTTTATTATGGGTAATGGAAAAAAACATAACCGCAACCACGCACCTAACCGCAACGCACCTAAACGTAAAAAAGACGAGGATTCATCCGAATCGGATGAACACAGTTAGCAGTCAAGTCAACAATCGAGTCAGCAGTCTGCTGAACCAAGCTTTGACAATGTTCCGCGTTTCTTGGTCGTCACGTCGCTTGACGATACACGAACTGTGTCAAGCCTTTCTCCCTTTGTTATCGAAAAAGTATTGTCGCCATAGCCGGACATCCAAAGATTACAAATCACTCAAATCAGGTGACCTTCTCTTGGAACTCGAGAGAAAACAGCAAGTTGTAAGCCTGCTCGCCACCAAAAAGCTCTTTGATCTTTCAGTAAAAATATCTCTTCACAACACACTAAACTCATCTAAAGTAGTGATTCGCAGTCCAGAACTGCGTCCTTGTTCAGACGAAGAGATCATTGATAACCTGAAGGATCAAGGAGTAATTGGTGTTCGTAACATCAAAGTCCGTAGAAATGGTGAACTAAAACCAACAGCAACTTATGTGTTGACTTTTAATACACCAATTCTACCCAAGAAAATCAAAGTAGCATATCTTTCCATTAACGTAGAGGTTTACATCCCAAACCCTCTTAGATGTTACTCTTGTCAGGCTTTTGGCCATCACGAAAGCAGATGTCAAAGAAAAAAACTCTGTCCTAATTTTGGTGAAGAAAAGCATGTTGATAATCATCTCAACTGCAAAAATGAACCCAAATGCGTAAATTGTGATGGCAAACATGCTGTTTTCTCCCGAGACTGTCCGGCGTGGAAAAAAGAAAGAGAAATACTCACCGTCAAATACCAAAGGGGGATAACATTCTCAGAAGCGCGGAAAATTGTCGAAGAGCGATACATAACACCAACCACCAGTTTCGCCAGCATCACAAAGGGTGCTGGTGTAAAATGTACAAGCTCCGCAACACAGACTGCTGAATCATACATAGCTGAACTGAAAAAAATCTGGTGCATGGAGTAAACCCACTCCAGCACCACAAAGTTCAATCAGTTTATCAAAAGGCGCAATCCAGGTTGCTTCGGATCGGTCGACAGCGACCGTACCGAAGCCAGCGCCGAATGTAAAAGAGAAACCCGACTCAGGTCGAACTAATAAGGGATCGGAAGATCCGATCAAAAAACATCAATTGTCTCAAAGACAAACAGACAGACAATGTAAAATGGAAAGAAACAATATAAAATTTCAGAACAGATTCGGATCTTTGAGTGACAGTGATATGGAGTTCGCTGAAACTCCATCATCACCAAGTGGCAATAACAGATCGAGGTCAGCCACACCACGAGCTGGTGGTAGCAGATCTATATCACCAATTGCACCTCCATAATAGTTTCTAGTCTTTCAAATATCTCTCCTTAAAATGGATTTAAAACACAAAATAATACAATGGAATTGTCGAGGTCTTAAATCGAATTATAATGAACTCTTATTACTTATTTCGCTACTAACCCCATCGGTGTTTTGTTTGCAAGAAACTTTTTTAAAAACTGATGACAACATAGATGTCAGGGGTTTCAATACATACAACTATATCTATTCTGGTGGAAACAAACCATCTGGTGGCAGCTCAATTTTTGTTAAATCCTGTTTACCACAAAGAGAGATCAAATTAAAAACAGACCTACAAGCTGTAGCAGTATCGGTTTCTCTGGATAAAGAAACTACAATTTGCTCTCTATATATCCCACCCTCATTTTCTTTAAAGCCCGAACATCTTGACTCATTGCTGAGTCAACTTCCATCGCCATATCTTTTAGTTGGCGACTTCAATGGTCACAATATTCTATGGGGCTGTAAAGATATCAATAACAGAGGAGCACTTGTCGAAGATTTTATTGCAAAGTGCGATCTTTGCTTGATGAATGATAAATCTTATACTTACCTTCACCCTGCGACAGGTCATTTGTCTTCTTTAGATCTCTCTTTGTGTCATCCATCTCTCTTTTTGGACTATGACTGGTCTGTTCATGATGATCAGTGCGGAAGTGATCACTTCCCTGTTATAATTGAGAGCGTAAACGAACCAGATGAAGACTGTAACCAGAAATGGAAAATGAATAAAGCCGACTGGGAATTATTCCATAATTTATGTGAAGAAGAGTTATCAGTTGATCACTTAAATGAATCATCTGACATTGTTTCTGATTTCACAGATACACTTATTAATATATCAGAACAATGCATTCCAAAGACCTCCACAAATACTAAGAAAAGCAAGCCTTGGTTTAATAATGACTGTAAAGAAGCTATTAAAAAGCGTAAACAGGCTCTAAATAAGTTCTGCAAAAGTCCCACTTCAGAAAAGCTAAACGAGGTAAAAGTTTTTAGAGCTAAAGCTCGGCGAACAATCCGAGCTTCAAAACGAAAGTCATGGAGAGAATATGTCTCCAAATTGAACTACAAAACCCCCATTAAAAAGGTTTGGGATATGGTACGAACATTTTCAGGAAAAACAAAGTCCTCTAGTTTTACACATTTAAATACTGAATTTGACACAATAGCTTCAACAAAAAAAGATATTTCAGATACTCTTGGGAGCACATTCTTGAGAAATTCATCATCGCGTAATTATTCTGACACTTTTAGAAATTTCAAAAAGGACCAGGAGAAAAGAAAACTTAACTTCAAATCCCTTAATCACGAAGAATACAACACACCTTTTAACTTATCCGAACTAGTTGAAGCCATTGAAAAATCACATGATACGGCAACCGGTCCCGATGAAATTCATTATCAGATGCTTAAGCATCTGCCAAAAAGTTCTCATTCAACACTTTTAGATATCTTAAATAATATTTGGGAAACGGGGGTCTGTCCTGAGAGCTGGCGTGTAGCTACAGTTGTACCAATTCCGAAACCAGGGAAAGATCACGCAGAGCCTACAAATTATCGTCCGATAGCTTTGACAAGTTGTTTGTGTAAAACATTGGAGAGAATGATAAACAAGAGATTAGTCTGGTACTAATGACAATTTAATAAGACTAGAAACATTTATACGAGATGCTTTTATTAACAAAGAACACGTAGTAGCTGTCTTTTTCGACTTGGAGAAAGCATATGATACAACATGGCGTTATGGTATATTGAAAGATCTCCATAACATTGGCTTAAGAGGAAAACTTCCCAGTTTTATTGAAAGCTTTTTAGGGGAGCGCATGTTTCAGGTGCGTGTGGGGTCTACCGTGTCAGATTTCTATGATCAAGAACAGGGTGTCCCACAGGGTAGTATTCTTTCAACTACGCTATTTAACATCAAAATAAACAATATTGTACAATGTTTGGACGACAAAACTGATTGTTCCTTGTATGTTGATGATTTCTGTATATGTTACCGTTCAAAAAATATGAAAACAATTGGACGAAAGTTGCAACAAAATTTAAAACGAATAGAAGAATGGACTGATAAAAATGGTTTCAAGTTCTCCAAGTCGAAAACGCAGTGTGTTCATATTTGATCAAAAGTTATCTTTTATTCCCCATATTAAATAGCTTAAAGCGAAATGCTTAAAAGCTTTGAATCTTTTGAAAGTTTTAGCCCATACAAGTTGGGGAGCAGATCGGTATACTTTATTATATCTTTACCGGTCTTTAATAAGATCTAAATTAGATTATGGGTCTGTTGTTTATGGTTCTGCCAGAAAGTCCTATTTAAAATCATTGGATACTATCCATCACCAAGGCCTTCGTCTGGCTATGGGAGCCTTTCGTACTTCTCCCGTATTAAGCCTTTATGTAGAAGCAGGTGAGCCATCTTTAACTTCGCGCAGAGAGAAACTTTCTCTTCAGTATGCTATTAGACTTGCTGCTAATCCATCTAACCCGGCATCCAAAATTTCATTTCCACCTCAATTTGTGGATAAGTATGAAACTAAACGCACAGCAATCAAACCTTTTGGATTACGTATTTTACCACTGCTAGAAAATTCAGGTATCGACCTTAAAAATATTCAAAAACATGAAACGGCGGAAGTTCCATCTTGGTGTATTAAAAAACCTTCTATTCTGTTTTACTTACATGATGATAAAAAATCCGAATCAAATCCAATGCTACTCATACAAAACTTTCAGGTATTGCAGTCACGTTATGATGATTACCAGCAAGTCTATACTGATGGTTCCAAAGAAGGAGAAAAAGTTGGATGTGCGTATGTTTCTCAAGATACGCACCAAACCTTGCGCCTTCCAGATGGTTCATCTATTTTTACAGCTGAAGCCAAAGCAATAGACCTAGCTTTAGATTTTATCAGTTCTTCATCATTTCAAAAAGCAATTATATTTTCTGATTCACTTTCTGTGCTTAAGGCTTTAGACCATTCATCATCTAAAAATCCTCAAATACAAAAACTGATCGAAAAACATCATGAAATTTCTAAAACGCACCAAATCTTTTTTTTTTTTGGCTTCCGAGCAACATTGGCATTGTCGGCAATGAGTCTGCTGACAAGAAAGCAAAGGAATCGCTCAATCTTGATCCGTCTGTTTTTAAAATTCCTTTTAATAATTTTAAACCATTTATCAATAGATACATCTTGTCGGAATGGCAAGGCGAATGGGACCGTGCAATAAATAACAAACTCCATGCCATTAAACCTGTCGTTGGAACTAAATGCTCTCCTCCATAGTTTTCCAGTAAAGAGGATGTAGTATTAACACGACTGCGCATTGGCCATACTAGAGTTACTCGTTCTTTTATTTTAAATGGTGATGAACAGCCTTCCTGTGTAGGCTGTGATCAGCCATTCACTGTGAAACATATTTTAATTGAATGTGTAGACTTTTCACAGTCCCGTAACTTATACTTCAAAGCTGACACTTTGCAACAATTGTTTCAAGATGTACCTTTTGAAAATACTATTTTATTCTTAAAAGAAATTGGACTTTTTCATAAGATTTAACTGTTTAAGATTTTTATACATATCAAACTAACTTTTTTATTTTTTTAATATCCTCATAATTCTAATTGCCGTTAACCATTAACCGTTTGACGCTTATGACCCAAAAAGAGGGTTGACGCGTCGTTAAACACGAAATCATCATCATCATCATCAAACCCCTCTCACCCTTGAGTTTCTGGCGTGCACTATTGCATGACTGAAGTTGGGCTCGTCCATTCTACTAAATATGACGTCTAGATGAATGGTAAGCAATTTACATACCGATCAGAAGGCTCGAGTCATCACATCAGAACCTACACTGCACTGTTTGCATAAATATCTCTACCGGGCTTTAGGGTTGTATGGGATAACCTTTTTTTTTGTTTAATTATTACGCAGCTATATCCATTGGAACCGAAAGGGATAACTTGAAACCGTAGACTTAACACTTTCATCTATTTCAAATATACATAGACATACCGTCATCTATTTCAAACTCTGAATTTTAATTTTGAGACAACTCATTATCTATCTATCTATTTATACTGCAGCTACCCCGTTAAGAGGACTGTCGTGCAGGTGTGTGCGCTGAGGCGTCGTGCAAGACAAAGTGAAAGAAGTAAAAGTGAGACAGTATGAAGGAAAAGTTAAAAATTTATGTTACAGAAGAGAATACAAACAGATAAAAACAAGTGTTGTGGATTAGGGCATATAGTATGACACTGTCCTTACCCTGACCTAAATGTCTCTAGGTCTTGGAGGACAGGAAGATGATGGGGAAGCTGATTCCACTGTACAATGGCCAAGGGAAATCGAGTATTTATAGTAGCTGGCTGTAGTGGGTATCTGGACGTAGTGAATGGGATGCATATGCCTGGTCAGTCTGATGGGATGGCTATTATATGGAGGGAGGGGAACAGCAACTACATTATTTACTATTTTGTAAAATAGTATCAGGCAGGCGTCGGCTCGCCTGTCCTCAAGTGAACGCCACCCTAGTGAGTTTTGCATGCTTGTAACACTAGCATAAGGGGAGTAGTTGCTGTTAACCCATCGTATGGCCCGTCTTTGGACCATTTCATATATGTAGGTCTGTGTGTATGAGCTCCACACAGGGGATGCATATTCGACTTGGGGGCGAACTACAATCTGATATGCTGCTTCGCGAATGCCTGTGTGTTTAGTTTTGATGTTTCTTTTCAAGAAACCTAGTGTCATGTTTGCAATTGTTGTGATCCTATTAATGTGAGTATTCCAGCTCTGGTCTTTGCCGATGTCTACGCCTAGTTATTAGGCGTGATCAACTGCTTCTAGCGCCTGTCCATGTAGCATGTAGATGTGCTGAGCTGGATGCCTGGATTGTGCTATGTGTAAGACTTGACACTTACTTGGATTAAAATCCATATCCCACAGGGTTTCCCATGTTTGTAAGGTGTCAAGGTCATTTTGGAGTGTGTCAGAGTCGTCATACTAACGACTATACTAACTGAAATCAAAACTATCATCATTTCGATTTACAATGAAGAATGTGTCATTTAAATTGACATCTGAGGCATACTTTAAATACCATTTTTAGAAGAAAACATTGTACACCCTGAGCAGTCTGTTGGGAAGAAGCCGCCGCGAAAAAACAGACACCGCATTCAGATCTTGGTATGGAGTGTTTGCCAAACGCATCAAGCAACGCGCAACACTAATATTGTTAAACATAGTTTGACTAATTTCTGTTAAAAATCATAGCCTTGGTTTCTCCAAATCAGTGATAGTCACGTTGAAAACAACACTAAATTAGTTTCAGCCATTAGTAACTTTGGGTCGATTAAAATCGACCTGACAAAAGGAGAAAGTGAAAAGTGCATGAAAGAAAAGAGAGAGTATGACGGAAAAATAGGTAGAGAAAAATGATAAAAAGGACTTAAAAAAGAAAAATTCCGTGCGCATGTTTGAGCACAGTTTGACACCTGAGCCATGACACATGTATACTACTTCGAACCGCCTTATCGTGGCAAGTCACCCTGTCGGATGCTAGTCTGACAGTTGATCAGGAAGTCACGGGTTTGAAACCGGCAGCATTCATTCAAGGATCATTCATTGATCATGGAATCTTTTCTATGCGGGCCATATTCTCGCTTCCGCTAGTTATAGGGTAGTTGTCAGTCTCTGTCGAAAGAATGTGCATGGTGATTGTTGATTGTTAATCTGAAATTGTGGATAGGTAAATTGGCTGGCTCAATTTGATCTGAATAGTGTTGACTGGACCGTAAATCTCCAAACAAACAAAACAATGTGTAGTTCTGCAAATGGGGCTAGTCTAGTCGCTCTTGCTTAAATTTGAGATTACTAAGTTTGGAGATTCTACCAATTTGAAATAGACTTGCCATTACCAACAAGGTGATGCATTTTTAATATATTAAAAAATACTAAAATTGATCAGTCTTTAATTTTCAGACAAGTAGAGATTGATCATGAAATCTTTTCTATGGTCATTCTCTCTCTCCCGCTGATTCAAGAAGGGCAGTTGAAGGTTTCTGGCGAAAGAATGTGCACTGTACTGGATAACTGCTTACGTATAAGCCTGCGATAGGTAAACTGACCGGCTTAAAATGACCTAAATTAGTGTTGACTGGGGCGTTAAACTTAAATATAAACAAACAAGCAAACATCTCAATCTCTGTCGCCCATTGACTCACACGACTTGGTTTGGACAGACTTAGACCTTCTAAACGGTTTACTAGTACTCTCAGCTCATGCAGCCAAATCTATTTCTCCAAGCCCCAATGGGCGGGGGCCAGGAGATATATCTGAATCTGCCTGGTACTCCATACATCTCAAGTAGTGTATTATATGGATATACGTTAAGACTATATATGACGACCATGTGTATTTTTTTCTCCAGAAAGCATGCACGGATTGCCTGTTTGGATCATTATAATCTTACGTCCGACTTTCAGTGTCCTTCCGTGCGCAGTCCTCATAGAGGTGATTCCAGAGGGAGCAGATGCTGGTTCCGATATTTAACTGCACATATGGAGGGCGTTCAGCGTATGACGTCCTTTGCTTTGGCAGCCATTGCTTTGGGCTGAAAAGGCTGCACGGCAGAGAGGTCCCTTTGACTGGTCATCATCTCCCAGCGAAGATGAAGACCTTTAAGATTTTGAAGATGTTTACAATACACAATCACGTATCTTAGAGAGAAATCATTAAACCAAAAGCTTATGCGGTGATTTATGGCTATCCATAATTCGAATTAGTGATATCCACTATTCGGCTGATTTATGGATATCCATAAATTGAATTATGGATATCCATAATTCGATTTATGGATATCTATTAATACGGATTAAATAGTAGACCGGCGCCCCATACCAGCACACAGCAAACGTTCTCGAAATGAAATGCAAATAAAAGGCACGAATTATCTCTTTTTCTGTTCAGGAGCTATACACACTCTGACCTAGGTCTGCACACGTTGCTCAAGCCTGTTTGTGCTACTATTTAGGGTGATCATAGAAAATGCTCCTTTTTGAAAAAGAAATCTGTCGTAAATGCGGCAGGGCTTGAGATGTCATTTCATCTCAATGTCAGGGCAAAGCCCCACAAAATTGGAAGCAACGTCTCCAAAATGACATTTACAGTGTTGACGGGGACGTTACATTTCAAATCAAACAAACCAAACGGAGGATTTTGGTGGGATAGCATATACAAATTTATTTTTGGTCTTAGCGATTGTGTATTTTATAGTTGTGGCTTTTCATGGACCTCGTCTGAATAATTGTCGAAAGCGACGTTGAACCCGAATTCACACACACACACACACACACACACACACACACACACACACACACACACACACACACACACACACATTTTTTTTTTTTTTTTTGAACAATCAAGTAAGAAATGGTTTGTCATGAAAATCTGAAAGCTATGAATAACAGACATCTCAGTGTAGTAATGAAATAGAAATACCTGTGGACACCGCATCACATCCAGAGACACAAATGGCAACAAACAGCCCATTGGGGCTTGGATAAATAGATTGGACTGCATGGTGTTTCCACGCAGAGCTGAAACCGACCGCACATGAGTACTGTTAATCCGCTTTGAAGATTATACCTTGCCCAGACAAAGTGTTGCGAGTCGGACCGTCATTGCATATGAACTCTATTTGTTTCATTGGACGACAGGGCTTTAGCTGTCATTTCATCTCAATGTCTAGCGAAAGTCCCGCAAGTTGGAAGCACCTTCTCGTAAATGGCCTATATATTGTTGACGGAGACGTTAAACCTCAATGCTAATGCACATGCGTGTGAAACGCAACGTCTGACTGGATCACGTCAAAAATTTGCGACAGTATATACTGCGACATACCGTCATTATGTAAAGTCGCTTTTCATTTGGTAGAAACTAACAGTTATTGCCTGGCTAAGGAAAAAAGCATAGTTTCCTGAAAGTCGTCTCCCTTTGAAAATTGGCGGAACAAATCTGATAGGTGTACCCATTTCCCTTAAAACCTCGTATGAACCACCTTCAAATATAGATTGTGGTGCGTGTTTGAACCGTTTTAGTGACGTTTAAATTGGCACCATCAGTCTGTTTTTTGGAGTAGATATACGAAAAGGAATTTAAAACTTTCCCATCTGATCTTGATCAGCACTGTTTGCCTTGTACATGTTGTTTGTGATTAAGCAGTTTAATTTGTCGATTTGCAGAAATCGGTGTTTCTAAATTAACTTTTAAAAACAGGATAAGGGTTAAACAGGGGTGTTCGTTACTCGAACTTTCATATAAAGGCGACAGGGCAAAAATAATTGCAGGACAATATAAAATGGGCTAGATCATGATAAACTACAATTAACTCTTTTTGTACTAAAGGAATCTTCCTCCTCATATATGACAGGAGTCCATTTCGAGATCTAGAGGTGTAAGGTTGTGTTTTCTTCAAAATTTGTTTGAAAAAATAGCTGAACTATTTACAAACAGTGTAGGCCCTGATGAGACGCCGCTCATCTGGGCGTGCACTGTTTGCCATGGTACCCCTTTGGGTTTTCCAGTACTAAATGGGTTAAACCTGTGTGATCGGTGAGTACTCAGATCAGCATGCGTATCATCTTAGTATTTGTCTGTTTAAATTGCAGCTATAAGTCTCCATCAACATTATTTAGCTCATTCTAGTGACGCTGCTTCCAATTTTGTTGGATTTTTACCCGACATTGAGATGAAATGACATATCCAGCCCTGCCACCCACGGTTTATGTGGCAGTTTTTGTCCGACACGCACCACATTGCCTGGGCAGGCTTAGACCTTTTAAGCGGATTGCCAGTACTCATGTATGTTTAGTTGTAGCACTGTATGGAAGCCCAATGCAGCACATTCTATTTACCCACGCCACAATGGGCGGGGAAGGGAATGGAGTTGGGGGTGGGGGGAAGATATGGGGGCTTATATCATCCTAGTCTGCCATTGTTTTTGGGGTAACCCAAATCTATGGAAGACATATGCGAACAGCGAAGACTCTTATCAGACAGCGCAGATCTAACTCTTTGCGGGTCGCACAGGTCTGTCTGTAGTTTTTTTTCCATGCGCTGGCTCAAACTAAAACAGGAATAAAGCAAAAACTTTGTTAATCTTTTCATGATTTTGATTTCATCTTTTGTGCAATATCAAACATATTTGCCTCATTTAACTGTTTTTCTTTGGGCAATAAGAATTTTGACAAGTCTCCATACAGACTGCTTTTGTTTCGAAGTTGTTCCCATTACTGCCACAGCCTCCATATACAAACTGTTTACACTCGCATGTTTTAAAATCCCAGTACCAATTTTTAAAATACGCCATGCATTGCCTGGAAAACTTTGGCCTTGGCTTTGTGCACACTTCAGGTGTTGGTATGCAGTGGTGTTTGCTACAACCCTTCGTGCAGTCCTTTTGGGTCTCGAAATTGTTCCCATTACTCTGGCAGCCCCCGTACACGAACTGCTTGCATTCGCAGTTGACTTGGTCCCAGTACCAACGCCTAAATAAAGCCCGGCATAGTCCAGTGTAACTTGGTCGCTTGCACACTTCGGGGGCTGAAACAGATAAAGAGTTGGTAGATTTAAGAAAAATGGGAACATCTTCAGGAGAGGCAACTCCTGCAAAAGTATTTTTGTCTCCCATGTCAATAGGGGTCAACTCTTAACGGAAAGAACTTGCTCCTAAGGAGCAAATTCTTTCCTTTAAGAGTAGACCCCTTTTTCAGTGAGGCAGGGTTTATTGAAACGCGAACAGGAAGTGGCCTCCCTCCTTTTGAAAAAATGGCGGACAAATCTAGCAGGTGTTCCAATTCCCCTTAAAGACAAGGAACTATTTCAAAAAATGAAATAAAACGGCAACTCATCAAGACGGTAACCTTTTTTAGCTCACCTGAGCACGAAGTGCTCAAGGTGAGCTTTTGGGATCGGTCTTTGTCCGGCGTCCGTGCGTCCGTCGTCAACTTTTGCTTTAAACAACTTCTTCTCCAAAACTGCTGGACAGATTTTGATCTAATTTCACAGGAATGCTCCTCGGGTGATCCTCTACCAAAATTGCTCAAACTGTGCCGCTCGGATAAACAAGATGGCTGCAAGAGCTAAAAATAGAAAAAAACAACATTAAACGACTTCTCCGTCTTAACCAGTGGATGGATTTTGAAATTATTTCACAGGAATGTTCCTTGGGTGACCCTCTACAAAATTGCTCAAACCGTTCCGCTCGGGTGAACAAGATGGCCGCCAGAGCTAAAAATAGAATAACATTTAAACGACTTTTGCTCCTTAACCAGTGGATGTATTTTGAAATTATTTCACTGGAATGTTCCTTGGGTGACCCTCTCCCAAAATTGCTCAAACCGTTCCGCTCGGGTGAACAAAATGGCCGCCAGAGCTTAAAATAGAAAAAAACTTTAAACGACTTCTTCTCCTTAACCAGTGGATGGATTTTGAAATTATTTCACAGGAATGTTCATTTTGTGCATCTATACCAGAATTGCTCATACCGTTCTGCTCGGGTGAACAAAATGGCCGCCAGAGCTAAAAATAGAAAAAACCTTTAAACGATTTCTTCTCCTTAACCAGTGGATGGATTTTGAAATTATTGCACAGGAATGTTCCTTGGATGCCCCTCTACTAAAATTGCCCAAACCGTTCCGCTCGGGTGAACAAAATGGCCACCAGAGCTAAAATAGAAAAACCTTTAAAGGACTTCTTCTCCTTAACCAGTGGATGGATTTCGAAATTACTTCACAGGAATGTTCCTTGGGTGACCCTCTACCAAAATTGCTCAAACCGTTCCGCTCGGGTGAACAAGATGGCCGCCAGAGCTAAAAATAAAAAACCTTTAAACGACTTCTTCATCTTAACTAGTGGATGGATTTTTTTTAATTACTTCACAGGAATGTTCCTTGGGTGACCCTCTACAAAATTGCTCAAACCGTTCCGCTCGGGTGAACAAGATGGCCGCCAGAGCTAAAACTAGAATAACATTTAAACGACTTTTGCTCCTTAACCAGTGGATGTATTTTGAAATTATTTCACTGGAATGTTCCTTGGGTGACCCTCTCCCACAATTGCTCAAACCGTTCCGCTCGGGTGAACAAAATGGCCGCCAGAGCTTAAAATAGAAAATTCTTTAAACGACTTCTTCTCCTTAACCAGTTGATGGATTTTGAAATTATTTCACTGGATTGTTCCTTGGGTGACCCTCTACCAAAATTGCGGCAGGTACTTCATACTCCGTGTCCTGAAATCTCACCTGGGCAACTGTGCATGTAAATCAGTGCTTTAAAAATTGATGCTTGCCAATGTTTCTATCTAAATTTATAGGTCTAAGATTTCAGGACACGGAGTATGAAGTACATAGTACAAGGGCTTTCATATAAACACCCTAATAGGCATGAGATTCAGGACACGTTACACAGAATGAAATTCAGGCTAACAGAGGTTCCGGGGTGTCATGGAGTCTCTAATTTCACTGTTAATTGAATTCTACTCATTTTACTTACGTTACTGATCTTCACATCAACACTATAAGTAAAATAAGCAATTTTACTGTATTCTACTTAGGTTACTCAGTTTACTTACCTGGCACTACAGCAGTATAAGTAATCTAAGTAAACTAAGTAGATGCAAAAAAATATATGCCCCTCGATCCAAAAAACATGCTACATAAAATTAAGTGCAATAAGCTAATTAATTGATAAAATAGAACGATTTTACATAGTTTTAAGAGAAATACTTAAAATTTGCTGACCAGAACACTGAAGCATGATACTATAATACGGAAATGAGCTAAGTAGGATGAGTAACATAAGTAGGCGTATAGCTAACCAAGGATGGTACATGTATCAACCTCACTCTTAAGATAAGCAACGTGAGTAATGTTTGTTGACTAATCAAACCAACGAAAGTCAATCTTGATATAACAGGATAAGTACAAGAATAAGCGTAGGTAACCTAAGTAACCTAAGTAAACTAAGTAACCTTGCATGTCTCTTATGACAAAAGGTACTACCATACCAACAATGCTAAGAGTAAGCTAAGTAAGATAAGTAACCTAAGTTGAGGTTATATATTTCATCCTTGACTATGAGCAGTGTAAGTAGGATAAGTAAGTTAAGTAAGGTAAGTAACATAAGTATTGTAAGTAACTGATATACCAGTAACATCAGCGACATCAGAGTAAGTTAAGTAAGCTAAGTGAAGTAAGTAAGTAAGTATTGTGGTTTCGATCTCAGCACATGAGTAAGCTGAGTAGGGTAAGTAAACTAAGTAACCTGAGTAGAACTCTAAGTAACATAAGTAAATGTCCTACCAGCTACAACAGCCATACCAGAGTAAGTTAAGTTAGCTAAGTAAACTAAGTAGGCGTCCTGGTCACTTCGTAAAAGGATGCGCAGAGTAAGTAGGATGAGTAAAGTAAGTAACCTAAGTAGACTTATAAGTAACATAAGTAATGTAAGTAACCTCTCCACCAGCTGCACCTACCATACCAGAGTAAGTTAAGTAAGCTAAGTAAACTAAGTAGGCATGATGGTCAGTCGAACAGGGTTGAGAAGGGTAAGTAGGATAAGTAAACTAAGTAACCTAAGTTGAATTCTAAGTAACATAAGTAAGATAAGTAACTACTCCACCAGCTACGTTACCCATGCCAGAGTAAGTTAAGTAAGCTCAGTAAACTAAGTAAACGGCGAAGTCTGTCCTAACGATGATAAGCAGGGTAAGTAGGATAAGTAAACTAAGTAACCTAAGTAGAATTATAAGTAAGGTAAGTAACTACTCCATTAGCCACTCTAACCAGACAAGAGTAAGATAAGTAAGCTAAGTAAACTAAGTAAGCAGCGAAGTCTGTACTGAAGATGATGAGTAGGATAAGTTAACTAAGTACCTGAGTAGAATTCTAAGTAACACAAGTAAGGTAAGTTACTGCTCCACCAGTAACGCTACCAATACCAAAGTAAGTTGAGTAAACTAAGTAAACTAAGTTGGCGACCTTGTCATCCCGAACAATGATGAGCCGGGTAAGTAGGATAAGTAAACCAAGTACCTAAGTAGAATTCTAAGTAACATAAGTAAGGTAAGTTACTGCTCTACTAGCAACGCTACCAATACCAAAGTAAGTTGAGTAAACTAAGTAAACTAAGTTGGCAACCTTGTCATCCCGAACAATGATGAGCCGGGTAAGTAGGATAAGTAAACTAAGTATCCTAAGTATAATTCTAACTAACGTAAGTAAGGTAAGTAACTGTCCTACTACCTACACCACCCTTACCACAGTAAGTTCAGTAAACTAAGTAAGCGGCAAAGTCTGTCGCAACGAGGATCAGTAGGGTAAGTAGGATAAGTAAACTAAGTAACCTAAGTAGAATTATAAGTACGGTAAGTAACTACTCCATTAGCCACTCCACCCATACCAGAGTAAGTTAAGTAAGTTAAGTAAGCCGCGAAGTCTGTACTGAAGATGGTGAGTAGGATAAGTAGGATAAGTAAACTAAGTAACCTAAGTAGAATTCTAAGTAACATAAGTAATACTCCACTAGCCACTCTACCCATACCAGAGTAAGTTAAGTAAGCTTAGTAAACTAAGTAAGAAGCGAAGCCAGTACAGAAGAGGATGAGTAGGGTAACTAGGATAAGTAAACTAAGTAACCTAAGTAGAATTCTAAGTAACATAAGTAAGGTAAGTAACTACTCCACTAGCCACTCTACCCAGACCAGAGTAAGTTAAGTAAGCTAAGTAAACTAAGTAAGCGGCGACGTATGTCCCATAGAGGATGAGAAGGGTAAGTTGGTTAAGTAAACTAAGTAACCTAAGTAGAATTCTAAGTAACGTAAGTAGGGTAAGTAACTACTCCATTAGCCACTCTACCAATACCCAGGTTAGTTAAGTAAACTAAGTAAGCGGCGAAGTCTGTATTGTAGAGGATGAGTAGGGTAAGTAGGATAAGCAAACTAAGTAACCTGAGTAGAATTCTAAGTAACATGAGTAATGTAAGTGACTGCTCTACCAGCAACGCTACCAATACCAAAGTGAGTTGAGCAAGCTAAGTAAACTAAGTTGGCGACCTTGTCAACCCGAACAGTGATAAGCAGGGTAAGTAGGATGAGTAAACTAAGTAACCTAAGTAGAATTCTAAATAACGTAAGTAAGGTAAGTAACTGTCCTACTACCTATACAATCCTTACCACAGTAAGTTAAGTAAATTGAGTAAGCAAAGTAGGGAAAGTCTGCCCCAACGAGGATCAGTAGGGTAAGTAGGATATGTTAACTAAGTAACCTAAGTAGAATTCTAAGTAACATAAGTAACTACTCCACTAGCCACTGTACCCATATCAGAGTAAGTTAAGTAAGCTAAGTAAACTAAGTCAGCAGCGAAGTCTGTACAGAAGAAGATGAGAAGGGAAAGTGCGATAAGTAAACTAAGTAACCTGAGTAGAATTCTAAGTAACATAAGTAAGGTAAGTTACTGCTCCACCAGCAACGCTACCAATACCAAAGTAAGTTGAGTAAGCTAAGTAAACTTAGTTGGCGACTTTGTCACTCCGAACAATAATGAGTAGGGTAAGTACGTTAAGTAAACTAAGTAACCTAAGTAGAATTCTAAGTAACGTAGGTATGGTAAGTAACTGTCGTACTACCTATACCGCCCTTACACGAGTAAGTTTAGTAGGCTAAATAAACTAAGTAAGCGGCGTAATATGTACTGAAGAGGATGAGAAGGGTAAGTAGGGTAAGCAAACTAAGTAACCTGAATAGAATTCTAAGTAGCATAAGTAAGGTAAGTTATTGCTCTTCCAGCAACGCTACCAATACCAAAGTAAGTTGAGTAAGCTAAGTAAACTAAGTTGGCGACCTTGTCATTCCGAACAATGATGATCAGGGTAAGTAGGATAAGTAAACTAAGTAACCTAAGTAGAATTCTAAGTAACGTAAGTAAGGTAAGTGACTGTCCTACTACCTATACCACCCTTTCTACAGTAAGTTAAGTAAGCTAAATAAACTAAGTAAGCGGCAAAGTCTGTCCCAACGAGGATCAGTAGGGTAAGTAGGATAAGTAAACTAAGTAACCTGAGTAGGATTCTAAGTAGCATAAGTAAGGTAAGTTACTGTTATACCAGTAACGCCAACAATACCAAAGTAAGTTGAGTTAGCTAAGCAAACTCAGTTGGCGACTTTGTAACTCCGAACAACGATGAGTAGGGTAAGTAGGATAAGTAACCTAAGAAGAATTCTAAGCAACGTAAGCAAAGATCAGTAACTGTCCTACTGCCTATACCAACCGGACCACAGTAAGTTAAGTAAGCCAAGTAAACTAAGTAAGCGGGGAAGTCTGTCATCCCGTACAATGATGAGCAGGATAAGTAGGATAAGTTAACCCAGTAACCTAAGTAGAATTCTAAGTAACGTAAGTAAGGTAAGAAACTGTGCTGCTACCTATACCACCCTTACCACAGGAAGTTAAGTAAGCTAAGTAAACTAAGTTAGCGGCGAAGTCTTCCATTAGAGGATGAGTAGGGTAAGTAGGATAAGTAAAATAAGTAACCTAAGTAGATTTATAAGTACAATAAGTAAGTTAAGTAACTTCTCCATTAGCCAATCTACCCATACCAGAGTAAGTTAAGTAAACTATGTAAGCGTCGATGTCTGTGCTGAAGAGGATGAGTAGGGTAAGAGGATGAGTAGGGAAAGTAGGATAAGTCAACTAAGTAACCTGAGTAGAATTCTACGTAACGTAAGTAAGGTAAGTAACTGTCCTACTACCTAAACTTACCTTAACACGCCAAGTAAACTAAGTAAGCGGCAAAGTATGTCCCAACAAGGATGAGTAGGGTAAGTAGGATAAGTAAGCTAAGTAACCTAAGTAGAATTCTAAGTAACATAAGTAATTAGCCACTGTACCCATACCAGAGTAAGTTAAGTAAGCTAAGTAAACTAAGTAAGCAGCAAAGTTTTTACTGAAGAGGATAAGTAGGATAAGTAACCTGAGTAGAATTCTACGTAACATAAGTAAGGTACGTTACTGCTCTACCAGCAACGCTACCAAAACCAAAGTAAGTTGAGTAAGCTAAGTAAACTTAGTTTGCGACCTTGTCACTTCGAACAATGATGAGTAGGGTCAGTAGGATAAGTAAACTAAGTAACCTTAGTAGAATTCTAAGTAACGTAAGTAGAATTCTAAGTAACGTAAGTAACTGTCCTACTAGCTATACCACCCTTACCACAGTAAGTTAAGGAAGCTAAGTAAACTAAGTAAGCGGCAAAGTCTGTACTGAAAAGGTTAAGTAGGCTAAGTAGGACAAGTAGGACAAGCAAACTAAGTAACCTGAGTAGAAATCTAAGTGACATAAGTAAGGTAAGTTACTGCGCTAAGAGTAAGTTGAGTAAGCTAAGTAAACTAAGTTGACGACCTGGTCACTCCGAACAATGATGACTGTGGCCAGTAGGATAAGTAAACTAACTTACTAAGTAGAATTCTAAGTAACGTAAGTTAGGTAAGTAACTGTCATACTAGCTATACGACCCTTACATTAGTAAGTTAAGTAAGCTAAGTAAACTAAGTAAGCAGCGAAGTTTGTACGGAAGAGGATGATAAGGGTAAGTAGGATAAGTAAACTAAGTAACCTGAGTAGAATTCTAAGTAACGTAAGTAAGGTAAGCTACTGCTCTAAGAGCAACGCTACCAATACCAAGGTAAGTTGTGTAAGCTAAGTAAACTAAGTTGGCGACGTGGTCACTCCGAACAATGATGGCTATGGCCAGTTGGATAAGTAAACCAAGTAACCTAAGTAGAATTCTAAGTAACGTAAGTAAAGTAAGTAACTGTCATACTAGCTATGCGACCCTTACATTAGTAAGTTAAGTAAGCTAAGTAAACTAAGTATGCTTCAAAGTACCGAAGAGGGTGATTGGGGTAAGTAGGATAAGTAAACTAAGTAACCTGAGTAAATTCCGTTGAAGCTATCTGCGCAGATTGTCTCCAGCTGATGGCCATATCACATGGTTATATACTAACAGGGGAGAAAACTCTCGTCTATCGCTCTTTTTAGCTTATAGGATAGGCAGTTGTCCGTCGCCGTCTGCGCCTGCGTCCGTCAACACTTTCAAACGACATCTCCTCTGAAGCCACTAGGCCAATTGGGCCCAAATTTTATCTGTAACATCCTTGGGCCTGGGGATTGAAAGTTTGTGTTTTTTATGAAAATCGGCTCATTAGTTTGGTTGCTATGGCAACCTAGAGTTTCCATAGACTTATAATGGAGAAAATTGAAAAATGGCATTTACTGCCAAGCCTCTGCAGATATTTTGACAAAACTTTCATAGAAATGTTCCTTAGGCAATCTTCTACCTGCCATATGATTTTAGGCCTACTGCTCATTTTTATTGGTTGCCATGGAAACCAAAATGAAAAAAAGAAAAAAGAAAAAAATACTTAAAAAATCATCTCGTCAGAAACCATTTACTCTAGGAGGCAGAGACTTTATGAAAATATTCACCATATTTGCTTTTACAGGTTCTGTGTTTTTTATGAAATTTGGCCTTTTAGTTTTGTTGCTATGGCAACTTAGAGTGCCACCAGCTTGGCATTCGGTTTTGTATTGTATGAATTTGTAGCAATACATTACATCAAGTAATTTAATTGGTTGATAGACAGAAATGGGTGTGGCTTGTTTTGTTTGTTTTTGTTTGATCTGAGGTTTAACGTCCCCGTCAACACTGTAAAGGTCATTTAGGAGACATTGCTTCCAATTTTGTGGGACTTTTACCCGAAAATGACATCTCAAGCCCTGCTGCCCAATGAAACCAATAAGGTTTATTAGCATGGGCGGTCCGCCTCGCACCGCGGCTCTTGGACAGGCTTAGATCCTGTAAATGTGCAGGCCAGAATCAGCTCTGCGTGGAAGCATCATGCAGCCCATTTATTTCTTCAAGCCTCTATAGGCGGGAGCCAGGGTGTGGCTTGAATGTGCTAACTTTGCCGCTTACTTAGTTTACTGAGCTTCCTTAACTTACTGTGGTAAGGGTGGTATAGCTAGTAGACAGTTACTTACGTTACTTAGAATTCTACATAAGTTACTTAGAATTCTACAAAGGTTACTTAGTTTACTTATCCTACTTACCCTACTCATCATTGTTCGACGTGACAAGGTCCCCAACTTAGTTTACTTAGCTTACTCAACTTACTTAGGTATAGGTAGCGTTGCTGGTAGAGCAGTAACTTACCTTACTTATGTTACTTAGAATTCTACTCAGGTTACTCAGTTTACTTATCCTACTTACCCTACTCATCCTCTTCAGTACAGACTTCGCCGCTTACTTAGTTTACTTAATTTACTTAACTTACTCTGGTATGGGTAGAGTGGCTTATGGAGTGGTTACTTACGTTACTTAGAAATCTACTTACGTTACTTAGTTTACTTATCCTACTTACTCTACTCATCCTCTATGGGACAGACTTCGCCGCTTACTTAGTTTACTTAGCTTACTTACATTACTGTGGTAATGGTGTTAGCTGGTAGGACAGTTACTTACCTTACTTATGTTACTTAGAATTCTACTCAGGTTACTTAGTTTGCTTATCCTGCTTACCCTACACATCCTGTACAATACAGACTTCGTCGCTTACTTAGTTTACTTAACTTACTCTGGTATGGGTAGAGTGGCTAATGGAGTAGTTACTACCCTTACTTACGTTACTTAGAATTCTTCTTAGGTTACTTAGTTTAATTAACCTACTTACCCTACTCATCCTCTATGGGGCTTACTTCGCCGTTTACTTAGTTTACTTAGCTTACTTAACTTACTCTGGTCTGGGTAGAGTGGCTAGTGGAGTAGTTACTTACCTTACTTATGTTACTTAGAATTCTACTCAGGTTACTTATTTTACTTATCCTACTTATCCTCCTCTTCCTCTTCGGTACAGACTTCGCTGCTTAATTAGCTTACTTAGCTTACTTAACTTACTCTGGTATGGGTACAGTGGCTAGTGGAGTAGTTAAACTTATGTTACTTAGAATTCTACTTAGTTTACTTATCCTATTTACCCTACTGATCCTCATTGGGACAGACTTTGCCGCTTACTCAGTTTACTTAAATTACTGTGGTAAGGGTGGAAAAGGTAGTAGGACTGTTACTTATCTAACATACGTTACTTAGAATTCTACTTAGGTTTCTTTGTTTATTTATCCTACTTACCCGACTCATCATTGTTCGGGACGACAAGGTCGCCAACTTAGTTTACTTAGTTACTCAACTTACTTTGGTATTGGTAGCGTTGCTTGTTGAGCAGTAACTGACCTTTTTTATGTTACTTAGAATTCTACTTAGGTTACTTAGTTTACTTATCCTACTTACCCTTCTCATCCTCTCCAGTACAGACTTCGCCACTTACATAGTACTTATCGCACTTGACTTACTCTGGTATGGGTAGAGTGGCTAATGGAGTAGTTACTTACCTGACTTACGTTATTTAGAAATCTTCGCAGGTTACTTAGTTTACTAATCCTCGTTGGGACAGACTTTGCCGCTAACTTAGCTTACTAAATTTACACTGGTCTGGGTAGATGATACTTAGAGTTCTACTTAGTTTACTTATCCTACTTACACTACTCATCCTCTTCGGTACATACTTCGCTGCTTACTTAGCTTCCTTAACTTACTCTGGTATGGGAAGAGTGGCTAATGGAGTAGTTACTTACCTTACTTTTAATTCTACTTAGGTTACTTAGTTTACTTATCCTACTTACCTTACTGATACTCGTTGGGACAGACTTTGCCGCTTACTTAGTTTACTTAACTCACTGTGGTAAGGTGGTATAGGTAGTAGGACAGTTACTTATCTAACTTATGTCACTTAGAATTCTACTTAGGTTACTTAGTTTACTTATCCTACTCACCCGACTCATCCTCTAAAATACAGACTTCGCGGCTTACTTAGTTTCCTTAACTTACTTAACTTACTCTGGTATGGGTAGAGTGGCTAATGGAGTAATTACTTACCTTACTAACGTTACTTAGAATTCTACTTAGGTTACTTATTTTACTTACCCTACTCATCCTCTATGGGACAGACTTCGCCGCTTACTTAGTTTATTTTGCTTACTTAACTAAAACTCTGGTATGGGTAGAGTGGCGAATGGAGTAGTTACTTACCATACCTATGTTACTTACAATTCTACTTAGGATACTTAGCTTACTTATCCTTCTTAACCTCCTGACCCTGTTGGGACAGACTTTGCCGCTTACTTAGTTTAGTAACTTAGTTTACTTGTTTTACTTAACTTACTCTAGTCTGGGCAGAGTGGCTAGTGGAGTAGTTACTTACCTTACTTACTGTGATAAGGTCGTTACTTAGAATTCTACTCAGGTTACTTAGTTTACTTATCCTACTTAGCCTACTCATCCTCTTTGGTACAGAATTTGCTGCTTACTTAGTTTACTTGGCTTTCTTAAGTTACTATGGTATGGTATAGTGGAGTAGTTACTTACCCCACTTAGAATTCTACTTAGGTTACTTAGTTTACTTATCCTACTTACCCTACTGATCCGCGTCTGGACAGACTATGCCGCTTACTTAGTTTACTTAGCTTACTTAACTTACTGTAGTAATAGTGGTATAGCTAGTATGACAGTTACTTACCTTACGTTACTTAGAATTCTACTTAGGTTACTTAGTTAACTTATCCTACTTACCCTACTCATCACTGTTCGGGGTGACAAGGTCGCCAACTTAGTTTACTTAGCTTACTCAAATTACTTTGGTATTGGTAGCGTTCCTGGAAGAGCAGTAACTTACCTTACTTATGTTACTTAGAATTCTACTCAGGTTTCTTAGATAACTTATCCTACTTACCCTTCTCATCCTCTTCAGTACAGACTTCGCCGCTTACTTAGTTTACTTAACTTACTCCGGTATGGCTAGAGCGGCTAATGGAGTAGTTACTTACCTTACTTATGTTACTTAGAATTCTGCTTAGTTTACTTATCCTACTTACCCTACTCATCCTCTTCAGTACAGACAACGCCGTTAACTTAGTTTACTTAGCTTACTTAACTTACTGTGGTAAGGGTGGTATAGCTAGTATGACAGTTACTTACCTTACTTACGTTGCTTAGAATTCTACTTAGGTTACTTATCCTACTGACCATAGTCTACATTGTTCGGAGTGACAAGGTTTCCAACTTAGTTTACTTAGCTTACTCAACTTACTTTGGTATTGGTAGCTTTGCTGGTAGAGCAGAAACTTACCTTACTTATGATGCCTAGAATTCTACTCGGGTTACTTAGTTTACTTATCCTACTTACCCTACTCATCCTCTCCAGTACAGACTTCGCCGCGTACTTAGTTTACTTAAATTACTCTGGTATGGGTAGAGCGACTAATGGAGTAGTTACTTACCTTACTTATGTTACTTAGAATTCTACTCAGTTTACTTAGTTTACTTATCCTACTTACCCTACTCATCCTCTTCGGTACAGACTTTGCCGTTTACTTAGTTTACTTAGCTTACTTAACTTACTGTGGTAAGGGTGGTATAGCTAGTATGACAGTTAGTTACTTACCTAACTTACGTTACTTAGAATTCTACTTAGGTTACTTAGTTTACTTATCCTACTGGCCATATTCTACATTGTTCGGAGTGACAAGATCGCCAACTTAGTTTACTTAGCTTACTCAACTTACTTTGGTATTGGTAGCTTTGCTGGTAGAGCAGTAACTTACCTTACTTATGATACTTAGAATTCTACTCAGGTTACTTAGTTTACTTATCCTACTTACCCTACTCATCCTCAATGGGACAGACTTCGCCGAGTATTGGTAGCGTTGCTAGTAGAGCAGTAACTTACCTTACTTATGTTACTTAGAATTCTACTTAGGTACTTAGTTTACTTATCCTACTTACCCGGCTCATCATTGTTCGGGATGACAAGGTCGCCAACTTAGTTTACTTAGTTTACTCAACTTACTTTGGTATTGGTAGCGTTGCTGGTGGAGCAGTAACTTACCTTACTTATGTTACTTAGAATTCTACTCAGGTACTTAGTTAACTTATCCTACTCATCATCTTCAGTACATACTTCGCTGCTTACTTAGTTTACTTAGCTTACTTATCTTACTCTTGTCTGGGTAGAGTGGCTAATGGAGTAGTTACTTACCTTACTTATAATTCTACTTAGGTTACTTAGTTTACTTATCCTACTTACCCTGCTTATCATCATTAGGACAGACTTCGCCATTTACTTAGTTTACGTGGCTTACTTAACTTACATTGGCATGGGTAACATAGCTGGTGGAGTAGTTACTTATCTTACTTATGTTACTTAGAATTCAACTTAGGTTACTTAGTTTACTTATCCTACTTACCCTTCTCAACCCTGTTCGGAGTGACCATCATGCCTACTTAGTTTACTTAGCTTACTTAACTTACTCTGGTATGGTAGGTGTAGCTGGTGGAGAGGTTACTTACATTACTTATGTTACTTATAAGTCTACTTAGGTTACTTACTTTACTTATCCTACTTACTCTGCGCATCTTTTTAAGAAGTGACCAGGACGCCTACTTAGTTTACTTAGCTAACTTATCTTACTCTGGTATGGCTGTTGTAGCTGGTAGTTACTTAGAGTTCTACTCAGGTTACTTAGTTTACTTACCCTACTCAGCTTACTCATGTGCTGAGATCGAAACCACAATACTTACTTACTTACTTACTTCACTTAGCTTACTTAACTTACTCTGATGTCGCTGATGTTACTGGTATATCAGTTACTTACAATACTTATGTTACTTACCTTACTTAACTTACTTATCCTACTTACACTGCTCATAGTCATGGATGAAATATATAACCTCAACTTAGGTTACTTATCTTACTTAGCTTACTCTTAGCATTGTTGGTATGGTAGTAGCTATTGTCATAAAAGACATGCAAGGTTACTTAGTTTACTTAGGTTACTTACGCTTATTCTCGTACTTATCCTGTTATATCAAGATTGACTTTCGTTGGTTTGATTAGTCAACTTACATTACTTACGTTACTTAGCTTATCTAAAGAGTGAGGCTGATACATGTACCACCCTTGGCTAGCTATACGCCTACTTATGTTACTCATCCTACTTAGCTCATTTCCTTATTATAGTATCATGCTTCAGTATTCTGGTCAGCAAATTTTAGTTATTTATGTTTAAACTATGTAAAATTGTTCTTTCTATATCAATTAATTAGCTTATTGCACTTAATTTTATGTAGCATGTTTTGGATCGAGGGGCATAGATTTTTTGACATCTACTTAGTTTACTTAGATTACTTATACTGCTGTAGTGCCAGGTAAGTAAACTGAGTAACCTAAGTAGAATACTGTAAACTTGCTTATTTTACTTATAGTGTTGATGTGAAGATCAGTAACGTAAGTAAAATGAGTAGAAATCAATTAACAGCGAAATCAGAGACTCCAGGACACCAGGTCAGCCTCAGCTCAGATTATTTTACTTATCTGACAATGATGACTGATAAGTAATCTAAGTAAAGTAAGTAAATACCGCAATACTGCTTATTTCGCTCATTTTTGGACGAAAATTGGATAAGTTGTGTAAGTACACGACACAGAAGGCATGGATAGCACTTTCAGATGAATTTCAGGACTCGGAGTATGAAGTATAAGCCAAAATTGCTCAAACCGTTCTGCTCGGGTGAACAAAATGGCCGCCAGAGCTTAAAATAGAAAAAACTTTAAACGACTTCTTCTCCTTAACCAGTGGATGGATTTTGAAATTATTTCACAGGAATGTTCATTTGGTGCATCTCTACCAGAATTGCTCATACCGTTCTGCTCGGATGATCAAAATGGCCGCCAGAGCTAAAAATAGAAAAACCTTTAAACGATTTCTTCTCCTTAACCAGTGGATGGATTTTGAAACTATTTTACAGGAATGTTCTTCTATAATTGCGCATACTGTTCCGCTCGGGTGAACAAACTTGCCACCAGAGCTTCTCCTGCTTAACCAGTGGATGGATTAATAGCCCTGGGGTCAAAAACAGCCCCGCCCCTGGGCCCACTGGTTTTACATAGGCTTATATAGGGAAAACCTTTAAAAATCTTCTTGTGTGAAACCAGAAGGCCCAGGTCTTTGATATTTGGTATGTAGCTTGGTCTAGTGGACCGCTACCACGATTGTTCAAATTATAGCCCTGGTGCCCCCAAAAAAGCCCAGCCCCGGGCCCACTGGTTTTACATAGGCTTATATATGGAAAACCTTTAAAAATCTTCTTGTCTGAAACCAGAAGGCCCAGGTCTTTGATATTTGGTATGAAGCTTCATCTAGTGTACCTCTACCAAGATTATTCAAATTATAGCCCTGGGGCCAAAATCGGCCCGGCCCCGCCCCGGGGCCCATTGGTTTTACATAGGCTTATATTGGGAAAACCTTTAAAAATCTTCTTGTCTGAAACCAGAAGGTCCAGATCTTTGATATTTGGTAAGTAGCTGCGTCAAGTGGACCGCTACCAAGATTGTTCATATTATAGCCCTGGGGCCAAAAAATCCCCCCCCCCCCCGCGCCAGGGCCCACTGGTTTTACATAGGCTTTTATAGGGAAAACCTTTAAAAATCTTCTCGTCTGAAACAAGAAGGCCCCGGTCTTTGATATTTGGTATGAAGCGTCATCTAGTGGACCTCTACCAAGATTGTTCAAATTATAGCCCTGGGGCCAAAAATGTCGCCGCCCAGAGACCCTTTGGTTTAACATAGACTTATAAAGGGAAATTTTTAAAAATCTTCTTCTCTGAAACTGCAAGGCCCAAATCTTTGATATTTGGTATGGAGCTTCATCTAGTGGACCTCTATGTTCAAATCATAGCCCTGGGGCCACAAATGCCCCCCCCCCCTACCCGGGGCCCTTTGGTTTTACATAGACTTATATAGCCCTGATGCATAGGCTAATGTAGGGAATTGGTGTGTAGCTTCATCTAGTGGACTTTGCCAAGATTGTTCAAATTATAGCCTTTGTTTTTGTTTGGTATGAAGCTTCACCTTTAAGACCTCCCTCAACACTATGCACATTAAAGCCAATGGGCCAATAATGGCCCTCCCTGGGGCCCACTTGTTACACTATGGATCAGGTGAGCGATCCAGGGCCATCATGGCCCTCTTGTTTAAATAATAGAAGCCTCTGTGGTGTAGTGGTTGTGCTATTCGCCTGATAAACCAGGGGTCGCAGGATCGATCACGGGCTTCTCCAGACTTTCGGATGAGTCTTTAAACCGAGGTCCCGTCTCCGTATGACCTTAGCTCTTCGTTGGACGTAAAACGGAAACATACCCCCTCATGCTGCAAATTCTTTTATTCACCTATAGATATGCCTAACGTTCCACAAAAGAAGGGAAATGTGAAGCGGTATAGACCATATCAGGCCCCATGTAAAGCGGTGACTGATCTGAGCTACACTGTTGGTTTACAGGATTCTTTTTTTTTGTTTGTTTGTTTGTTTTTTGTTTTTGTAAAACTTGCAAAAAGGACAGCTTACATGGAAACGGACCTGGACAAAGCTTTAAAGAGGAATGGGTACACCTGGCAGTTTTTGTCCGCCATTTTCCATGAGACAACTTTCGGGACTTCTTGGTTGCTTTTTTTCTTAACTCTGTCCCACTGAAAAAGGGCTTTACTCTTAAGGGAAAGAATTTGCTCATCAGACCTCTAATGACATGGGAGACAAAATACTTTTGCAGGAGTTGCCTCCCCTGAAAGTGTATAAATTCCCCTTAAGTGTAAATTATTTTGTGTCGTATGCCGGTTTTGGAAAGGGGCCACTGGAAATGGTGGTGCAGGCCAGAATCAGATGCCACAGACCAAGGACAGCTCTAAATTTGAAAATATGTAAAAATATTGGTTGATGTTTCACATCCTCGACAACACTATTTATGTCTTCCGCCGGACTTTGCTTCCGATTATATTGGACTTTTACCCGACACTTAGATGAAACCATAGCGCTCAAAAGAAACCGCTATGGTTTACTCGCACCACTTTGCCTGGGCAGGCTTTAACCTTCTAACCGAATTACCAGTACTGAAAGGTCTGCGCGGAAGCACCATATAGTTTCCCTTAAGGTGAGACAATGTTGTCAAAAACAATGTGTTTCGAATATCATTAAGGGGCTACCCTTACAGGAAAGAATTTGCTCCTGGGGAGCAAATTCTTTCCTTTAAGAGTCTTGGGGAGCAAATTCTTTCCTTTAAGAGTAGTCCCCTTTTTCAGGGCGCGGGGGTGGCGTTTTTAGGACGGGCTTGCATGAAAGCAAATAGGAAGCCACAAAAGGATGAGGACAAATAAACAGTAACTGTTGTGTACTCAGATTCAATGAAAACACATCACAAATACTGTACCTAAAAGTTTAAATGATTCACAATATTTCCAGCATTTATTCACGTTTAAAGAATTATCACTAACTTATCCACAATCTTTAAACACATGCACAACCACCTAACAGAAAATAATTTATTCTGTAAATATCAGTCAGGTTTTCTTCCGGGCCATTTCACAGTCCATCACTTAATTGAAATGACACATAAGGCTTGTTTATCTCTAGAGAATCACGAATCAAATTGTCAAATATTTTGCGATATATCTAAGGCATTTGATGTTTGGCACAGGGGTCTGTTACATAAATTAGAAAAAATATGGTTTCAAGGGCAATCGTTTACTATGGCTTAAAAGTTATTTAATGGAAAGAAGACAAAAAGTTTTTGTAAACGGATCTTTATCTAATGAAAAGGAAACAAACGCAGCGTACCTCAAGGATCGGTTCTTGGGCCATTATTATTTTTAGTTTACATAAATGATATTGCTGATGAATTAACTGGTAATGCTGGACTTTATGCTTAGGACACCTCTGTTAGTTATTCATCTTCTGACTTAGCAGAAATCGAAGCAATACTAAATAGCGATCTTATAAAATTAAATGATTGGGCAGTCAAATGGCTTATAAGTTTTAACCCTACAAAAACTGAAATTATTCTTATTTCTAATATTTTTCACGACTACGATCTAAGTCTTTACTATGACAGCACTCGGCTAAACAGGGTTGAAATTCACAAACATCTAAGTATACATTTATCCGCACATAATAAATGGACTAAACATATATATTCTATCGTAGACGCAGCCTCAAAGCAAGTCTCATATCTGAGAAAGCTTAAATATCAGTTAAAGAAACATACACTAGATAAATTGCATTGCACTTATATACGGCCTATTTTAGAATACGCCTCAGAATTTTGGGACGGGTGCACTATTAACGACGCAAACCGCTTAGAGCAAGTGCAACTAAATGCCGCTCGCATCGTGACTGGGCTTCCAATATTTGCTTCACTTCGATCTCTATATTATGAAACAGGATGGGAGAACTTGGCAGAAAGAAGAAAAAGACGAAAGCTTATACTTATGTATAAAATTGTAAATCACGATGTTCAGTGATATCTCTCCGATCTTTTGCCTAACAGAGTAAATGAACTTAGCACTTATAATCTCAGAACGGGAAATAACCTTGAAGTACCATTTACACTTTTATGTTCTTACGAATCGTCATTTTTTCCATCAACATTGAAGTTATGGAACGATTTAGATACAAATTAACGCTCCCTGCCGACGGTTCTGCAATTTAAATCAAATATTAAAAATATTCCATATAAAATAGCAGACTGCCATAGGCAAGCGCAAATATAATATAATCCTTACTAGAATCAGACACAGATGCAGTAGCCTAAAAGCAGATCTTTTCAATGTAAATATAGTCTCAAATCCGGAATGTAGCTGCGGGTTCCCGCATGAAACAGCCGAACATTTCTTTTTCGAATGTGGCCTTTACACTGAGCAACGTAACAGAATGATGCATAGTTTTAATCCACAAATGATAAACAACTTCTCTGATATAACATCAGGATCCCCAATTTACAATGTTGACACCAATAAAAGGATAATCCAGTCAGTTATTAGATACATAAAGGAGATACATAGATTTGACTAACTTATGTCGTTGCCATTTTCTACTTAAACCATTCAAGTGATCAAGTGCCGGGATAAATTGAATGATACATCGCTGTGTGTCGATCAGTTGAAAGTAGACAAATCACTCGCGCTACGAGCTCGTGATCTGATCGGCTTTACAACTGACCTTCAAGCAGTGATGTATCACTCAATAAACCAATAAATCACTGATAGAGCTGACCTATTTCTTAAAAGCTATTTCTTAAATCCTATGACATTGATTACTTTTATAGCGTCTCATCAACAGCGCTACCACAGTCAATGTGCGAGTGCTTGTATGCATGGACGGATGAGAGGATACTCAAGATACAATTTATTGCATTAGCCATTGTACCTGATAAAATGAGTTGTTAAACTGTATTAAGGAGAGGACTAGCTAACGTTGTATAGAACTTGTGTCCAATCCCTTTGATTTATTTTGCAATAAAATATGTTTAATCTAAAACTTATCCACAGACTCACTTCAGAGTTACAGCATTTCATTGGATGCAGAGATACGAAGACTCGAGTAAGTCCACACACCCGAAAATCAAAATCACATAACCTAATACCGGGTATGTCCACAATCAGTATCAAGCATACTTTACGCCGCCTATCAAACATTTCAACAAAAAAAAAAATACCGGACTCGTCGGTGAACAGTACACAACGCCAACGCTGTTGCGTCCATCGGATACGCTGTCGACACCAATTAAAGCGACTGATTAGAAGTTCCGCAGTCAAATCGTTCCCCCTATACGTCTTATGGTCGCGTTCCTGGAGACGCCGCTGTACAGTTAAGCTACTTACGCGTAGGTTATGGGTTCCCACTGTTTTCTGGGCAGTTTTCGCAGACGTTCTGAATCGGTCGAGTAAATGACTCAAAACAACGTAGTGGTCCTGCTGACGTGTAGCCCAGGGTTTTTTCTATCGTCCACAGACTCCGTAGCGTTGTGCCTTTCAACCAATCGAACAGTCGTAGTGTGCGAACAACCCATACGCTCTGCAACTTGGTGGTATGAACGCCCACCTTCAACCATACCGAGGGCACGATGACGATCGACGTTACCTAGATGTCCCAGGAAATGAAATGTTTTGGTGGCTTTTAACGTAAAGAATCCGGACCTTATAATGACAGTAAAGAAAGTGCCAAAAATATCGTGATTATGAACATTTTTATTTTGTTTTGTTTTTTTTTTTTTTATTATTTTTTTTTTTTTTTTTCATTTTGCATGTACACATGCATGTCATGAAAATCTCGCAGTATTCGTGTCAAACAAACTCATGCTTCGGTGACAACTTTACAATACCGTATTGATCAGTTGAAAAAGGCTGTCATTTTTACCTTAAAGACCGGCCCCGATAGCTCAGTTGGTAGAGTGTCCGCTCCGGGGAACGGGAGGTCTCGGGTTCGATCCCGGGCCGCGACATACCAAAGTCGTTAAAAATGGTACTAGCTGCTCCTCGCTTGGCACTCAGATTTACGGGGTAGAGCTAGGACTGGTCGATCCAGTGTCAGGATAATGTGACTGCGTGTGGTATCATGTAATGTGTCTGGGACATGATACTTCAGTGAGGCAGCACTATAAACGTGAGCATTGAGCTCCCTGTCGCAACCAGACACCGTCGTGATATGACTGAAAAATTGTTGAAAGCGACGTTAAACCCGAATTCACACACACACACACACACACACACATTACCTTAAAGAAATCACAATTCTAAAAGTGGTGCGTTTTCGTTGAATCAGAGTGTACCAATTCCCATTTATTGCTACAGATACACGTACCTCGTAAGGACGGACTGCATTACGCAAACACGTCTATAGAAATATATTGCCACCTTTATCGCCGAAAATGAAAATGTTAAGATGAAAAATTGTGATATTTTCTCTTAATTCTGCTTAAAACATAGATTGTGGGCACTCGTTGGAACCGCCTCGTCGAGGCGGTTCTAATGAGTACCCACAATCTATATTTTAGAGCAGAAATAAGAAAAATAAGGTTTACCCCAGGCCTGTAAACCCCAGTTTTACTATATAAAAGTGGGGTTCAAAATTATATAGGCGTGTTTTCGTGATGGTACTCTATGTAGTATATAAAAACAAGGGGTCATGCGAACTTTTTCGGGCTTCTCCAGACTTTCGGATAAGTCTTTAACCTGAGGTCCCGTCTCCATGGGACCTTAGTTGTTGGTGGGACGTAAAGCTCGAATACACACTCTAGTCTAGTTTTATGTGTCCCCAGAGAAAAAAAAAACAAAATGGTATATTTTTATTACTTCTTGTCTGAGCAGCGATTGTTGGGTCTCAAGCAGCTTTAAACCCCATGCAAAATCTTTATTTTTAAATGAAGGTTTTGATTTTTACTTCTGACTTCTCTTCTTTCTGTCTTGATTGTTTCTTCTTTTTTATAAAAAAAATATTATAATCACTATGCTCATTGTTATTTAACAGGAAACCCGACATTTATCTATACAACGTCGGGTTTCCATGTTTATATTTTGCCGACATGTTTTGTTTGAATTGAGGTTTCACGTCCCCGTCAGTACTATTTAGGACATTTTGGAGACGTTGCTTCTGATTTTGGAGGACTTTTACCCGACAATGAGATGAAATAACTTCTTAAATCCTACCGCCCAAACAAACTATTAAGCCCCTATCTCCCTGGGGCGCGACTGTTTGCGACAGCTTACATTCGCACGTGAGTCTAAAAGCGGTATTGACACAATCGCATTCTCAATTTCCTCGCTTGTGTCGCAAAGAGTCCCAAACGGTTCGCAAAAATTTTGAACATGTCCAAAAATTTTATGCGACAAAATGCCTCGCCAAATGGTCGCAAAGTCATCGCGGGTGTCTCGCGGACCCATCGCAATTTAGTTTCCGGCAGTCGTAAATGGCTTGGAAAACGACAGATTTGCGAAATAAATAAGACTAAATTGCGAACCAATTGCGACATAAATAAGACACTTCGTGACTAAATTGCGGATAAATAAAACTGAGCGACGTTCGGACGAGCGTCGCGAATGTCTCACGATCTTTGTGCGAATGTCTTAAATAACTCACGTTTGTGTCGTGAATTGTCCGTTTTTTGTCCGATGTGACCCGGTGTAACGGTCAGTTTCTTCCCCCGGCCCGGTTCTTCCCCGGGGAAGAACTGGGCCGGCCCGTTTCTTCCCCGGGGGAAGAATTGGGCCGGCCCGTTTCTTCCCCAGGGGAAGAAACTGACTAGTCAGTTTCTTTCCCACCCGGTCAGTTTCTTCCCCACCTGAATTTTTTTTCAGAACCATAGTCAACGAATAATTTTCAGCTCACAATTTGTTATAAATGAGAAAAGAGACCATTCTGAATAAGTTCTGAGTCCTTTTAGCTTGATTGACAAAATTTGCTCTATGCTACACCATTCATGGAGAGGCATTAAAATATGCACCCCAATTGAAGCATATTTGATGAATTTTCTTTGCTTTTTAAGACATAAATTAGTATTAACTAAACAGATATAATAAGCCACAAATGTTTGACGCTCAAATCTAAATAGAATTTGGAGACTGGGGGTGGGGAAGAACTGGGCCGGCCCGCTTCTTCCCCACCCCAGATTTTTCTATTTACAAAAAATTCTTGTGATATTTTTTTTTGCTTTTTAAGACTAAAGTTGGTATAAACTAAAAAGATATAGTACACAACGGATGTTTGGAGCTCAAATCTAAACAGAATTTGGAGATTGGGGGTGGGGAAGAACTGGGCCTGCCTGTTTCTTCCCCAACCCAGACTTTTCTGTTTACAAAAAATTCTTGTGATACATTTTCTTCGCTTTTTAAGACATAAATTGGTATAAACTAAAAAGATATACAAATGATTGGAGCTCAAATCTAAATAGAATTTTGGGACTGGGGGTGGGGAAGAACTTGGCCGGCCCGTTTCTTCCCCACCTTAGATTTTTCTATTTTCAAAAAATTCTTGTGATAAATTTTCTTTTCTTTTTAAGACATAAATTGGTATAAACTTAAAAGATATAATAAGCAACAAATGTTTTGCGCTCAAATCTAAATAGAATTTGGAGACTGGGGGTGGGGAAGAACTGGGCCGGCCCGTTTCTTCCCCACCCCAGAGTTTTCTGTTTACAAAACATTCTTGTGATAAATTTTGTTCGCTTTTTAAGACAAAAGTTGGTATAAACTAAAATGATATAATAAGCAACAAATGTTTGGAGCTCAAATCTAATTAGAATTTGTAGACTGGGGGTGGGGAAGAACTGGGCCGGCCCGTTTCTTCCCCACCCCAGAGTTTTCTGTTTACAAAAAATTGTTGTGATAAATTTTCTTCGCTTTTTAAGACAAAAATTGGAATAAACTAAAAAGACACAATAAGCAAAAAATGTTTTGCGCTCCAATCTAAATAGAATTTCGAGATTGCGGGTGGGGCAGAACTGGGCCGGCCCGTTTCTTCCCCACCCTAGATTTTTCTATTTACAAAAAAATTCTTGTGATAAATTTTCTTTTCTTTTTAAGACATAAATTGGTATAAACTAAAAACATATAATAAGCCACAAATGTTTTGCGCTCAAATTTAAATAGAATTTGGAGACTGGGGGTGGGGAAGAACTGGGCCGGCCCGTTTCTTCCCCACCCCAGAGTTTTCTGTTTACAAAACATTCTTGTGATAAATTTTCTTCGCTTTTTAAGACAAAAGTTGGTATATAAACTAAAAAGATATAATAAGCAACAAATGTTTGGAGCTCAAATCTAATTAGAATTTGGAGACTGGGGGGAGGGGAAGAACTGGGCCGGCCCATTTCTTCCCCACCCCAGAGTTTTCTGTTTACAAAAAATTCTCGTGATAAATTTTCTTCGTTTTTTAAGACAAAAATTGGAATAAACTAAAAAGATATAATAAGCAAAAAATGTTTGGAGCTCAAATCTAAATAGAATTTCGAGATTGGGGGTGGGGCAGGACTGGGCCGGCCTAGTTTTTCCCCACCACAGACAACTTAAATAACTGATTTAATTGTACATCACTACACAAGGGTGGGGAAGAAACGGTTCATCCCAGTTCACTGACATATCTGTACAACACTAGCCAAGGGTGGGGAAGAAATGGGCAGGTCCAGTTTTCCCCACCCCAGACACCTTCAACGTCATAATTGACTTAACAGTACAACAATTACCAAGGGTGGGGAAGAAACGGGCGGCCCAGTCCTTCCCCACCCAAGACATCTTCAGCAATATAACTGAAATAACTGTACAACACTACCCAAGGTTGGGGGAAGAAATGGGCCATCCCAGTTCTTCCCCACCCCAGACATTTTCAGCGATATAACTGACATAACTGTACAACACTACCCAGGGGTGGGGAAGAATTGGGTCAGCCCAGTTCTTCCCCACCCGACACCTTCAATGTCATAATTGACTTAACAGTACAATACTTACCAAGGCTGGGAAAGAAAGGGACTGGCCCAGTTCTTCCCCACCCAAGACATCTTCAGTAATATAACTGGACATAACTGTACAACACTACCCAAGGGTGGAAGGGTGGGGAAGAAACAGGCCGGCCAAGTTCTTCCCCACCCCGAGTCTCCGGATTCTATTGAAATTTAAGTGCCAAACATTTGTTGCTTATTATATCTGTTTAGTTAATGCCGATTTATGTCTATAAAAGTGACGAAAATTTATCACAAGAATTTTTAGTAAACAGAGACATCTGGGATGGGGAAGAAACGGGCCGGCCCAGTTCTTCCCCACCACCAGTCTCCAAATTCTATTAAGATTTGTGATCCAAACATTTACTTATAAGGTTGGGAAAGAAACGGACTGGCCCAGTTCTTCCCCACCCAAGACATCTTCAGCAATATAACTGATATAACTGTTCAACAATACCCAAGGGTGGCAGGGTGGGGAAGAAACAGGCCGGCCCAGTTCTTCCCCACCCCCGAGTCTCCGAATTCTATTGAAATTTAAGTGCCAAACATTTGTTGCTTATTATATCTGTTTAGTTAATACCGATTCATGTCTTTAAAGTGAAGAAAAATTATCACAAGAATTTTTAGTAAACAGAAACATCTGGGATGGGGAAGAAACGGGCCGGCCCAGTTCTTCCCCACCCCTAGTCTCCAAATTCTATTAAGATTTGAGCTCCAATCATTTGTTGCTTATTATATATATTAAGTTTATACCAACTTTTGTCTTAAAAAGCAAAGGCAATTTATCACCAGAATTATAAGTAAGCAGAAACATCTGGGGTGGGGAAGAATTGTGCCGGCCCAGTTCTTCCCCACCCCAGTCTCCAAATTCTCTTGATAATAAAGATCCAAACATTTGTTGCTTATTATATCTTTTTAGTTTATACCAATTTTTGTCCTAAAAAGCAAAGGAAATTTATCACAAGAATTATTAGTAAACAGAAACATCTGGGGTGGGGAAGAACTGGTCGGTCCAGTTCTTCCCCACCCCCCTGTCTCCGAATTCTATTGAAATTTAAGGGCCAAACATTTGTTGCTTATTATAGCTCTGTAGTTAATTCCAATTTATATCTTTAAAAGTGAAGAACATTTATCACAAGAATTTTTAGTAAACAGAAAAATCTGGGGTGGGGAAGAAATGGGCCGGCCCAGTTCTTCCCCGGGGAAGAAATGGGCCGGCCCAGTTCTTCCCCACCCCCACTTTCCAAATTATATTTAGACTGGAGCACTAAAGGGCTGTTGCTTATTATACCTTTTTAGTTAATACCAATTAATGTCATAAAAAGCTAAGAAAATTAATCATAGATACTGGAATTGGGATGAAAATTTCCTTGGATCTCCATATATTGTATGGCATAGAGAAAAGTTTGCCATTCAAGCTGTAAAGACTCAAAACTAATTCAGAATGGTTTCTTTTTTTAATTTTTAACGATTTGTGAGGCATAAATTACTCGTTCTCTATGGTTCTTAAAAAAATTCAGGTGGGGAAGAAACTGACTTGGTGGGGAAGAAACTGACTAGTCAGTTTCTTCCCCGGGGAAGAAACGGGCCGGCCCAGTTCTTCCCCGGGGAAGAAACTGACTGGGGGAAGAAACGGCCTGTTACACCGGGTATAAATAATGGTATGTCTTAAAACAGTTTGTTCACATTGATAGTTTCACCATGCCAGCAAAACAAAAGAGATGGAGGGGTAGGGTTGCTGCTGCACCTGACCCCCAAACAATAGAATCCGTCAATGCTCCTGCTTCTTTTGATGAAGAAAGCTCAAGGGCTTCCACAGTTTCGGAGACTAAATGATTGCTAGAAAGTTTATACTTTTCTTGGTTAATCATTTTCTCACAGAACCATTGGGTGACTATTGAGCGCATTACTAAAACACGCCTATACAAATGCACTGTAAAAAGATGAAAAAATGTAATATTTTTCTTATTTCTGCTCAAAATATAGATTATGGGTACTCGTTAGAAGCCGTTCTAACCAGTACCCACAATGTATATTTTAGAGCAGAGATAAGAAAAAAAGGTTTACCCGTGTAAACCCCAGTTTTACTTTATAAAAAGTGGGGTTCAATGGCTCAACATTATATAGGCGTGTTTTCGTGATGGACAGTCGCATATCGTTCCCATGAACATCATGCGACGGTCGTTGCAATGTCATTGTGCGAACATTGCACGAGTGTCTCGCGAATGTCGTATGACTGTCGCGCGAATGTCGTGCCACGTGTGCGAGATCGTGCACGGATTCGCCAATGATTCGTGCGACTGTCGCTTTGCCTTAATCACCCATTCAATGTCACCAGAATGTGAAAATGGTCGCAATGTCGGAAATATGTCTTCAAATAGACGCAAATTGCCACATCCCAGGGAGATACTAGCTTTAGGGTTTATATGCATGGAACATCCGACTCGCATCACTTTGCCTGTAGGACAGTCATTTTAACCCCCAAAAAACCCTAAACCTCGAACAAATTCCTTCAGAAGGGTTTTCGCTATTTTCCAAATCAGTGAGGTGTCCTGACTTACAGGAAAAATATTCCGTGGCGAAATTGATTTTTGCGGGGGAAATGTTCGAAATTAGAATAAAAATCGCCAAAAACAGGAATTGAATTATAAAAATTTCATTAAATTATATAAAATTTATTTAAATAGCCAAAAATAAGCTAACTGGAGTCAAGTAGTGATAAAGGAAGTTTCAGCTTGATTTGGGTACAGAAAGCTGTCGTTTTGGGGGTAAAAACTTGGAAATATGGACAAAAACGCAGAAAATGGGAATAAGTTTTAAAAAAGTTACTTGTGTGGGTTCAGGAAAATGTTTTATGGTAAAAAATTATATATGTGTATAAGTTAACTACAGGAAAAAAAATGAAATTTTATATGTCAAAGAAAATCATTTTTGCGGGGTAAAAAAATACACATTTTTATATAAAACACTCATAATCCATTAGGTTTTGGGCAAGTAGCAACCACAGTATAAAAATGTATTGTATAATGTCGAACCAATTTATATAGCCAGATGTGCACTAACTACTCTCTAGTAGCTATAAAAAAACATTCAGTTTTGTGCTTGCTCAGAACTTTGCCTTTTAAATGAGAAATTCAAAATTTTAACAAAAAAAGCGAGGGAAACGGGAATATTTTTATAAAAAGTTAGTGGTAAGGATTCTTGAAAATGTTTAAATTTTCAGGCGATGAAAATGTCGAATTTACCGAAAAATACCATATATTTTTTAACATGAAGGAATTACTTCATGTCACCAAATTTCATAGTACATACATGTCTGACGTGGAGCTGGTTTGTATTACCAGATATGCACAAACTGCTTTGAAGCAGTTATTAAATGCTTCAACTTTATACCATCACAGAAATGTTCCTTTCTAAGGTTGTTGGAACTTTTGCCAAAGAACAAAAACGTGGAAAACGAACATTTCAATACATGTGTCTGGTAAAGGCTTTTGAAAACACTTTGATGTAGCGTTACATCGGATTACTGCATGAAGCATCATTTTTAGCTTTTGAAAAACAAACCTAAATTTCTGGATAAAACGATAATACTTGTACAGAAAAAAACATGAAAAATGAACATGTTTTATGTATTTTAGCTTTCATAAGCTTAAGGCTTATGGGAATCTATTGTAACTGGTCACTGTCAATGGTCGCCATTGCCATCCGTCTGCCCTTTTGTTCTCAATTTTCCTAAATGACGTTTCTTAAGTCACTAACTGGGCTTTTATCAAACTTGTTCAGAGTTATTAAAAAATCCATTCTTTGCAACTCTGATTGTCTTGACAACAAAAATGGGGAAATTAGCAAGATTACTTATCCGAAACCAGAGCAAGAAAGCCTTTTATTAAGTTCGGCAATCAGTTTTTATCAACATTGTTTAAATCATAGCCTTGGGTCAAAAGCGTACCCATACCGGGTGTTAAAATGTTTTACATAAACTAATATCCTGAAACGAGACAATCTTGGTCTTTGATATTTAAGAGGTATCCTCAGCTAGTGGACCTCTGCCAATTAAGATTGCCCAGAGTATAGCCCTGAGGTACCAATTGGCCCACACTGGGATCCGCTGTTCGAAGAATTCCATTCCACGCAGCTTTAGTTGCCATGGCAGAAAAATGGAGAATAAGTAAAAATCATCTTATATAAAGCTGTAAAGTTTTTGTAATTTGGTATGTAGCTTTTTCCAAGACTGTTGAAATTATAGCCCTGGGGTCAACAATGGCCCCCTCTTGTTTTACATTGACTCATATTGGAAAACTTTAAAAATCTTCTTGCCTGAAAATTGAAGGATCGGTCCTTTGATGTTTGGTAAATATAGCTTCAGATAGCAATTTTTTGTCAAGATTGTTCAAAAATTGATTCATACAGGGAAAACTATAAAAAAAATCCATGTCCTTGATATTTGTGTGTATATTCATCTAGCTGACTTTTACCGAGACTGTTCAAATAATACCATTGTTATCAACAAGGGCCCCGCCTTCAGAATCACTTGTTTTACAAAGACATTGTAAAATCTTCTTGTGAAACTGGAAGGCCCAGATGAAACAGAGGACCAAGGCCTTTAACATTTGGTGTACCTTTATATAGTATTGCTCAAACAACAGTGTTTATATTATAGCCCAGGAATAAAAAAGGCCAAACTCCTGTAACGTAGTTACATAGGCGTGTGATCTTGATGACCCAAACAGTGTTGACGTATTGTAAACGCACTTTTGTTACACAAGCATGTTACATGAATGCTTGAAACAACGTTGATGAGTAGTGGGAACTTTATATGACCAATATGCTGTTGAATGGGTAATAAATGTATTTGGGGTTATGTTGATGGGTATATGAAACATTTTAAGCTTTTACAGATAGAAAATTGAAACTTTTTACCTTGCATATATGTTTAATCAAGTCTTTCGATATTAACCAAAATGCACTGTACATTAGGGTGTAAAACTTACTGACATTTACTTGACATTTTCAATTAAGTATTACGCAAGTAACATGTGCTGTTATTCAAATATTTTCGCAGGAGAAAAATCCAGTGCAGCTTTCATAAAACCTTAAATGTATCTACAAAACGTCAATCACAGGGGTGCATGTTTCTGTTTACGCCAATCATGAGAGCATTCTATAAGTGCATAGAACCCTGCAGGTGTGTGCTTACGTGGTCAGCAGGTGTGGATATACTTTTAACATTTGCTAAATGATGGACGTTTGGTATAAACAGAAGCTGTGTTAACGTGAGAACAAAAGCCTATGGAATGCTCTGAAACGTATAAAACCTCCAGTTTGATCGTGTCAAATCAGTTGGATTTTAAGCATGTAGCTGTCAGGTTTTCAGTTATGTAAGAGACGTGTTCAGTATATTGGGCTAGATCTAGTCCTGGACACTACCTGTCTCAGAAGCTTTCGAGTTTCGATATGTTATAATAATGTAACATTATAATTGTAAAAGAGACCATTTTTACTTGGTCAGAAAATAAAACAGAAAAACAGAAACTTTCTAACTTTAATTATTTGCGAAGTACTAACACTTTATTAATGTAAAACTATACGATCATGGTTAAACCCCACTTTATGGCGTGTGTTACGTCATACTCCAGGCTCATAGACTCATATAGGGAAAAGCTTTAAAAATAACGTTGAAACTGTCAGGCCCAGGACCTTTGATATTTGGTTAATACGGGTAGCTACATCAAGTAAACCTTCACCAAGGTTTTCAAATTACAACTCTAGGGTCAGATATGGCCCCATCATTGGGGTAATGTGTGAACTCACATGAGCACAGTGTACTCATACTATGTAATTAGGACCATTTCCATCATCCGTCCATCAATTCACAATTTCTTTACTGCAAGGGTTTCATCTAAACTGTGCAGAAATAATCCTCGGGTGATCTTAAACAGTTTTCATAGAATTGTATTACCTGGAGAAGAGTAACGGGCTGATTTCAAACTACTTTTACACAAATGTTCCTTCGGTGGCCCTCCACATACGTTGTTCAAATTATTCAGTGGTGTAGAGATTAATTGGTGTGCCTCGTTGTCCTTGAATGGTCTAAACGCTTGTCAAATACGGTATTGGTACTCAATACAGGACACCTTGGCTTTCTTGGAGATGAAATTTAAACAAACACTGTAAAAGTTCATGTGAAATTTCAATAGTCAGTATGCAAACATGTTAGCTTTGATGAGGGATATACATACAGGAACATCAGGGTTCTGTTGCTTTAAAACTACTTGACTGTTCCTTCCTCCAGTATTTAGAAATTTTAGATAAAGTATGTTAATTGAGTAACTTTGTTGCATATTTATAGAAATAAGCAGAAAATGCTATTTGTTGCTGCTGTTGTCCTTATTCATGTTAGATTATGGCGAGATACACAGTGATATTGTTAAATCAAGCTTTTAGTTTTGCAGAATTTGTGGTTTGATTTTGAATGCAAGAAATATATCTAAAACATTATTAATACAATGCTACTGGATAAGAAGAAAAGGAAACATATTTCCAGTTGCTGGATGGTTGCCCTGTCCCACGTACTATATTTTTTAATTTCCGTTGTATTGCTTTGCCCAGAATTCACACTACAAGAACAATTAATCCAGGGTGAAACACAGGTCTGCTATAGTCTGGACATGGATTTAGTTAACTCAGTGTTGCTTCTGATCTGTTAACATTTGGCATGTTCTTCTATAATTCCTGTTTTTCTTTTCTCTTATTGTTCTTTGTGATTGCCAAAACTTTGATGGCTTCTATCATGAAAAAGTGGACATATTTTTCTGATACTTGGTACATACGTTTATGCATTTATTCTTTGTCCCCAAATAGGCACTATTAAATGTGAAGACAATGTTACCCTTTTGGGTATTAACATTGACTTTTTATTAAATTTTATTGATCAGATTTCTAGCATGTGTAAGAAAGCAGCTGCACAGCTAGCTGTTTTAAAAAGAATTGGTAGATTTTTAACAAAAAATGGTAAACTGACAATTTATAGCTCATTCATCATGGCCAATTTTAATTATTGCCCTTTAGCATGGCATTTCTGCAGCCAAGCAAACACAAATAAAATAGAAAAGATCCAAGAAAGGGCATTGCGATTTATAAATGATGATTTTAACTCTCCCATTAACATTTTACTTCAGCAGAATAAACTGTCCCTTTTACACATTAGCAGATTAAAATTAATGGGTTGTGAAGTTTTTAAAATTGTAAATAAAATCTCGCCCACTTATATTCAGGACCTCATTAATATAAAAATGCACAAATATGATTTCAGGGCTGAGAGACAAGCTGAGGTCCCAAGAGTCAGCACAACAAGGTATGGACTAAGGTCATTTAGATATGAGGCAGCCCGGGTATGTAACAGTCTACCAAATGAGCTTCGACAAGCTGAGAACTACCCACAGTTCAAGAGGCTGTTGCATGCCTGGGACGGCCTCAACTGTAAATGCCCTTCTTGTTCATTATAGACCCTGTTTTAGCTTACACGTTTAATTGTTTTATTGGCTACTTATAGTTCCTCTTTTATCTGTGTTTCAGTTGTCTTGTTTTTTCATTGTGTTATTTTTGCTTAATACCTTTTTTAGCTGTCATCTGTATATTTTAGGACACATTTCTGTGATATTCTTGTTATTTACTATTGTACACTTGTTTGTCGAAGTAAAAGCCCACATGGGCTTATGTTCTTTGTTAACAAAATCGACGAAAAATAAATATTCTATGTCTATGTCTATGTCTATGTAGGCATGTTGGCTTGAAGCATAACTGCTATATAGCTAAGAAATTACACATATTAGACAAGAGTAAATCTGTCACATTAATCTTCCCAACAAAAAAATGTATCTTGGTTTTTGTTTGTTTGATTTGAGGCTTAACGTCCCCGTCAACACGGTATAGGTAATTTTGGAGACGTTGCTTCCAATTTTGTGGGACTTTTACCCGACAATGAGATGAAAGGACACTCCAATCCCTGTCGCCATATGAAACCAAATAGGGGTTATAAGCATTGACGGTCCGACTCGTACCGCTTTGCCTGGGCAGGCTTATATCCTCAAGGCGGTTTACCAGTGCTTGAGTGGGCCCCGCCCGTCAGGCCTTGAAGAAATAGATGTTTCCACGCACAGCTGAAACCGACCCGCACATGAACACTGGTAAAGCGCTGAGAGGATCTTCGCCTGTCCAGGCAAAGCGGTGCGAGTCGGTCCGTCCATGCTTATGAGCTCTATTGGTTTCATTGGGCGGCAGGGCATCAGATGTCATTTTATCTCAATGTCGGGTAAAAGTCCCACAAAATTGGAAGCAACGTCTCCAAAATGACCTTTCCAGTGTTGACGGGGACGTTAAACCTCAAATTAAACAAAACCAGTGCTCGTGTGCGGTCGGTTTCAGCTCTGCGTGGATTTATCATGCAGCCCACCTACTTGTTTAAGCCCCAAAGGGCGAGGGCTGCTGTATCCCGGTTTAAAACACTATTTTGTTGGATATAAACAACATTTTTGCACAATATGAGATGGTTTATGATCTGACAGTACGTGTAAATATATTTCTGACATTTATATATATGGATGCCTTCCTGCAGGACGCATAATGATCAGTGAAAGATAAGTTATAGTGCACAAGACGGTACTATTTTGTATATTGTTAGAGCCCTATATTAAGTAGTATAGTGTTACTGGTGGCATATAATAGATTTTGAGAATTTTGTGTAAAAATGTGTATTTTCCTACCCTGAAAAATGACTTTTCAAATATTTAAAAAATTATTTCATTCCTGTAGTTAACTGATATCTTACTTTTTACATCACAAATTTTTCATGAATCCTCACACGTGACTTCAAAAAAACATATTCCTATTTTCCATGTTTTTTTTTATCAAAATTGTACATTTTCTGCCTTTAAAAAAGTCAATTTACTGTGTAGGCACAAAGCTGAAAGATTTTTGAGAGCTACTTGATATAGTCAGTGCAAATCTGGCTATATAAATTAGTTCGACATCATACAAATTATTTTTATAGTGTAATTTCTACTTGACCGAAAATGCTAGATTTTGGGAGATTTTATGAAAACATGTGCATTTTCATACCCCGAAAAATGTAACGTTTTAAACACATTTTTTCTTGTAATTAACTTATACACATTTATAATTTTTTACAACAAACTATTTTTAAGAATCCGCACCAGTAACTTTTTAAAAATTTATTCCCACTTTCTGCGTTTTTTTTTTTTTTTTTTTGTCAATATAAAGTTTTTACCCCCAAAAAAGAAAGCTTTCTGTACACATATTAAGCTAAAACTTCTTTTATCACTACTTGACAATAGTTAGCTTATTTTTGGCAGTTTAAATAAATTTGATATAATTTAATGAATTTTTTATGATTCAATTCCTGTTTTTGGCGATTTTTATTCAAATTTCGAACATCCCCCCCCCACCCAAAAAAAAATCAATTTCGACAGAGAATATGTTGTTTTTTTTTATCGGTAAATCAGGACACCTCACTGATTTGGAAAATAGTGAAAACCCTTCTGAAGGAACTTGTTTGAGGTTCAATGCTATTTTGACTGGCCTACTGGGCAGACTAAGACATTCTTAGCGGTTTACTAGTACTCGTGTACGGTCGGTTTCATCTCTGCGTGGATGCATAATGCAGCTCAATCTTTTTCTCCAAGCCCCGGTGTGCGGGAGCGCGTATCGACATGTTGCTGGGCGAAAACACGCCTATATAATTCTGGCGCCCTTGAACCCCACTTGTATATGGTGAAACTTGGGTTTACAGGGGTAAACCTTACTTTTCTTATTTCTGCACTGAAATATAGATGGTGGTTACTCTTTTGAACCGCCTCAATAAGACATATATCACAAATTATCTGCTAAACATTTCGTTTATCAGGCAGTAAAATGCACAATGTATTTATTTGCGTGTTTTCGTAATGTCTTTAAGCTTAAATTCAACATTTTATACGGTATAACAAAACGGGGCTCTGGCGGACATTACAGGCCAAGAATGCGGCGTCTGATCAGGGCGTTCACTGTTTGCAAAACGTTCAGACAATTCTAAAAATGATGGTCCCCGACACTTCAAAGTAGGAACTGGTTGCTTGTTCTCCGGTGGAAGATTCCAAAGATACCATTTAGCACAATCCCAGCAGAGTTCTTGACACAGTTGTAAGAATCACCAAAAGTACATGCAAAATGAAGACAGTTGCGTTCCCTGGGTGTGTCATCTCCTCTGCCTCCTCAGATTTATCGAAATGGGTTTGGTCTCACGACCAACTTGAATATGGCTATCATGCCCATAAATGGTAAAACACTTCAGGAATCTTCTTCTCCGCAACCAATGCGCCGGTTTTCATGAAACTTGTATCTGGGACTTGAGCCCATCATAGTTGCCTCAGATGATGATCACTTGATGGCCTTGACCTATTTTACGCGAAGGACAAATTTAGTCGCATAGACATTCGTATGGGAACAAAGCAAAAGTAATGTAGCATAGACATTCGTATGGGGAAAAGCAAAAGTAATAATAATGATATTAATAATATTTTTCAGACAACTTTGCCTTGGATCAGAAATAAGTAAAAACAAAAAAAATGTATACCCCTGTAAACCCCAGTATTCTCTACAAGCATATATAGTGGCGTTTACAGGGGTGTTCATTTCACGGACTTGTTAACATTTCGAACATTTTTATATGAAAAATGCCAGCTCTAGAGATATTGTTGTCGCAATGCGCAACCCTCTGAAGTACTGGTCATGAACAGACTCAATAAAACCGAGTCTGCAATTTTCGTTTATTTGGTTTATTCTTTACTTCAAAAGGATCTAACTATTCAGAACTTATTTATCTTCACTGCAGCTGGTTCTGTGTCGTGTGGCGGCCGTAAAAAGTCTCCCCGTACATCCATCATAGTGCAGATTATATTTCCTGGTCCTTTGGGATCATTGAGCTCATTTAGAATCATTTTGAAAATAGAGTTCTGCTTAAGCCAGTGCTAGGGGGCGTGGCCGGTGTAGCACATTTCAGTACTGGTCATGAACAGACTCAATAAAACCGAGTCTGCTATTTTCGTTTATTTGGTGTATTCTTTGCTTCCAAAGGATCTAACTATCCAGAACTTATTTATACAGTCGAACTTCAATGGCTCGAGCACCTTTGGGACCTCGAAAATCTGTTCGAGACAGGGGTAGATCGAGCAACTGAGGGTTACTGTAAGGAGGCATAACGAGATACTTTTAGACATATTTTCGGTGTTCTATAATGAAAATGTATG